>CM050164.1:255802629-256023364 GCA_027410445.1 Discoglossus pictus | reverse complement strand
TCTGGTGTCCCACTCCCGGATCGACAGACTATATATATCTAGTCACTATATGTCACGAGTCGGTTCTTGTGCCATTAGGCTGGCTCCGTTCACAGACCACAACTGTGTGTCTGTGACAGTGGCGCTAACGCCAACAGCGCCACGAGCCGCCTATTGGCACTTCAACAATGCTTTGTTGAAGGACCAGGGGCTCGTGACATTGATCCGGGAGTTTTGGACGGACTGGAGGGGTTGCAAGGGGGACTTTGCCACGTTAAAACTGTGGTGGGACGTGGGCAAGGTTCATTTGCGACTTCTGTGTCAGGAATATACCAAGGGTGCGAGTGGGCAGCGCGAAGCTGAGTTGGAGTCACTCCGGGGGGAGGTACTCCATCTGGAGCAGAGGCTGTTCACTTGTAGGGACCAATCCCTGCAGAGCGAGTATGTAGAGAGGAAGGGTGTCCTCTGTGACCTGGAACGACACCAGGCCAAGGGGGCATACGTGCGCAGCCGCTTAGTTTTTCTCAAAGATCTAGACCGCGGCTCGCGCCTCTTCTACTCACTGGAGAAAAAGGGGGGTAACAGTAGGCACATCACCTGTCTTCTAGATGAAGACGGTGCCCCCCTTACAGATCCGGACATTATCCGGGATAAAGCCCAGAACTTTTATAAAGAACTTTACTCTCCGGATCCCATTTCTCCAGACGCCTGCAGGGTGCTATGGGAGGGGCTCCCCACAGTCAGTGAGGGTGTAAGAGAGCGGCTTGATATACCACTATCTTTTCAAGAGCTCTCTGAAGCCCTCCGTGCCATGTCCTGTGAGAAGTCTCCAGGACTGGACGGACTGACTGTAGAGTTTTTCCAATTTTTCTGGGAGACTCTGGGACCTGATTTCCATCTGGTCCTTGGGGAAGCCCTGGAGACCGGGGAGATGCCCCTGTCTTGTCGCAGGGCAGTACTTGCCCTGCTGCCCAAAAAGGGGGATCTCCGGCTTATTAAGAACTGGCGACCGGTCTCTCTGCTCAGCACGGACTACAAGATTGTAGCTAAAGCCATCTCGCTTAGACTTGGGTCTGTGCTGGCAGAATTGGTTCACCCTGACCAGTCCTATGCGATCCCGGGCCGGACTATCTTTGATAGTATCTTTCTGGTCCGGGATCTATTGCATTATTCTCGCAGGACTGGTCTGTCACTCGCCTTTCTCTCTTTAGATCAAGAGAAGGCGTTTGACAGGGTGGACCATGGTTACCTCATAGCCACTCTGCAAGCGTACGGCTTTGGCCCACAGTTTGTGGGCTTTATAAGAACGCTGTACGCCTCTGCAGAGTGTTTACTTAAAATCAATTGGTCCCTAACAGCACCTTTGGTATTTGGACGAGGGGTGCGTCAAGGATGTCCCTTGTCTGGACAGTTATATGCACTGGCCATTGAGCCTTTCCTCTGCCTACTGAGGAAAAGGCTCACAGGGCTGGTGCTAAAAGATCCAGACATGCGGATTGTCCTTTCAGCTTATGCTGACGATGTGCTCCTCGTGGCCCAGGATCCAGTTGATCTTGAGCTGGCAAAACAGTGCCAGGAGGTATATTCAGCTGCCTCCTCCGCTCAGATCAACTGGTCCAAATGCACAGGCCTTTTAGAGGGTAATTTACAGGTAGACTCTTTGCCTCCCACGTTTCGTGACATCACGTGGGAGGCAGATGTCATTAAATATCTGGGGGTCTACCTGTCCGCTGCGGACGCTTCCGTCCCAGACAACTGGAGGGAGTTAGAGGGCAGTGTCCTCTCTCGTCTGGGACGATGGAGGGGTCTAGCAAAAATGCTTTCCCTTAGGGGGCGGACTCTAGTGGTGAATCAGCTGGTGGCTTCTCAGATCTGGCACCGGCTGATTTGTCTGAGTCCGACCCCCGAGTTTGTCACCAATATCCAGAGGAATTTGTTAGATTTCCTCTGGATGGGAAGGCATTGGGTCTCTGCAGGGGTGGCAAGTCTGCCTTTGGTGGAGGGTGGACAGGGAGTAGTTTGTGAGTGCTCCCAGTTGTCCACCTTCCGCCTTCAGTACCTGCAGAGATACCTATATGCAGATCCCTCTCCGCAGTGGTGCGCACTGGCATCCAACTTTTATCGCCAGTTGCGCAACCTGGGGTATGACCGGCAATTATTTCTGATCAGGCCCGAGGGGTTTGGGAGAGACCTCTCTGTGTTGCCGGCATACTACCAGGAAACCCTCAAGGCCTGGAGCATGGTCTCCGTGACCAGGCAGGGCGTGCCTTTGGGGGATGAAATATTCACGGAGCCCCTGCTATTTAATCCAGCAGTGGGGGCTCCAATGTTACAGTCCCCCAGTATCATCCGCCGCCTTAGTCATGCACGGATGACCCGAGTCGGGGATCTCCTGGAATACGGGCGTTCTGATTGGGTGTCACCCCAGGAGCTTGCGCTCCGTTTGGGATATGTGACGCCCAAAGTCTCAGGGCGCTTGCTCCAGGAGATTAGGGATGCCATCTCCCCCGACTCGCGCACCTTCCTTCGCGGGGCTTTGCAGGCCGGAGTGCCACATGCACCTTTCAACAAACCCCTGCTCCGGCTGTTTGCATTGGACACAAGCCCCGTGTTTCCCCTCAGGCTCCTCCTGTCCCCAACCTCTCAAAGTTGAGGGACATACCCTCGGCATGCTTTCGCGGCATGCCGAGGAAGAGCTTATATTCTCTCGTGCTCCATACAGTGCACTTCCTTGCCCTCGTGACCCGTCCCGATACCATCTGGAGGTGGGTCCTACCAGCTGACGAGGGCAAGAGGCCCCGGTGGAGGGAACTTTATTCTGATTTAGTTCCACGACCCACCGGGGACTTGAGTTGGAGAGTGCTCCATGGTGCACTGAGCACGGGAGAGTACTTAGCTAAATTCACGGACTCTCCCTCCACTTGTCCATTCTGTGGCAAGGGAGAGTCCGTGTATCATATTTATTTTAGTTGCGCCAGACTACAGCCCCTCTTGTCACTCTTGAGGGGCCTCCTCCTGCAGTTCTGGCTGCATTTCTCCCCTCACATTTTTATTTTTGGGCGCCCAGTGTCCCGGGGCAATAAGGCCAGGGACCTCCTCGTCAACCTGCTCCTGGCATTAGCCAAATTGGCTATATATAAGTCCAGGAAGCAGTGTTTGATAGGGGGGGTTCCCTTGTCACCTGAGGCCATGTTCCGGGTGCTGGTGCGCTCCCGTATCCGGGCAGAGTACCACCTGGCTTTGTCCACTGGGGGAATGGATGAGTTTGTCTCCCAGTGGGCTGTAGATTGTGTGCTCTGCTCGGTATCCCCCCATTCGGTTTCTTTTTCTCTTAACCTCCTAAAATGATTTTTATTTAGTTTACAGATCATGTTTCTCATAATGTCAAAATACACTGTGCCAAGTTCAACCAATCCAGTCTAGTTGGGGTACCAACAGTCCACATTTAAAAAACCCAAACTTTTTTTTTCTTAAATCTAAGTGCATTTGCATAACCGTCAATCAAAGTTCATTTGCTTGACCGCTACCCAAAGTGTGTGTCCTGCTTTCAAGAACTGTGCCAATTTCAACCAATCCAGTCTAGTTGGGGTACCAACAGTCCACATTTAAAAAACCCAAACTTTTTTTTTCTTAAATCTAAGTGCATTTGCATAACCGTCAATCAAAGTTAATTTGCTTGACCGCTACCCATAGTGTGTGTCCTGCTTACAAGTACTGTGCCAAGTTCAACCAATCCAGTCTAGTTGGGGTACCAACAGTCCACATTTAAAAAAAAATGACAGGCAGAGGCAGGACACCCCCCAGAGGCCGTCGTGGTCGTGGTGCTGTGATTCCCTTTGGCCCTACAATAATGCCCAGTGTTTAGAGGCCAGTTACCCTGAACTTGAAAAGTTTAGAGGACGTAGTTGACTGGCTAACACAGGACACCCAATCTTCTACAGCTTCCGCTTGGAACATTGACGCACCATCCTCCTCCAGATTAGCTTCGGGCACCTCTCAAATTACCACTCACCTGCCTGCCCCCACCACAAACACTAGTACCACAGCCAATTCAATTGATCAGTCAGAAGAGTTATTTACACATCAGTTTGAAGAAATGAGTGATGCGCAACCATTATTGACAGAGAATGTAGATAACAGGGATATGTCTCAGTCAGGCAGCATTACACACATGTACGTACGATGTGATGATGATGATGTACCCGCTGCTGCTTCCTTTGTTCAGTTGTCATATACAAGTGAGGCGGGTGATGATGATGATGATGCGTCCGTGGATGTCACGTGGGTGCCTGCTAGAAGAAAAGAAGAACAGGGGGAAAGTTCAGATGGGGAGACAGAGAGGAGGAGGAGATGAGTTGGAAGTAGAGGGAGGTCATCGCAACGAGCTAGTGGCACAGTCAGACAGCATGCATCAGCACCCGGGGTCAGCCAGACAGCACGCCAATCAACGCATGCTGTTGTCACCACCAGAATGCCGTCACCGCTGAGCTCAGCAGTGTGGCATTATTTTTGTGTGTCTGCCTCTGACAACAGCGATGCCATTTGCAACCTGTGCCAAAAGAAACTGAGTCGTGGGAAGTCCAACACCCACCTAGGTACAACTGCTTTGCGAAGGCACATGATGTCACATCACAAACGCCAATGGGATCAACACATGAGTACAAGCAGCACACAAACTCAAAGCCGCCATCCTCCTCCTGGTCCAGCATCTTCATCCACATCAACCACTGCTGTCCTCCTTGCCCCCTCTCAACTCTCCCCACTCCGTCTCTCGCCTCTTGCTGTTCCTGCTCATCTCCTCACAGTCAGGTGTCTGTCAAGGGCATGTTTGAGCGTAAGAAGCCAATGCAACAAAGTCACCCCCTTGCCCGGCGTCTGACAGCTGGCTTGTCTGAACTCTTGGCCCGCCAGCTTTTACCATACAAGCTGGTGGAGTCTGAGGCGTTCAAAAAGTTTTTAGCGATTGGGATACCGCAGTTGAAGGTACCCGGCCGAAATTTCTTTGCCCAAAAGGCAATCCCCAACCTGTACTCAATTGTCCAAAAGGAAGTAATGGCATCTCTGGCACACAGTGTTGAGGCAAGGGTCCATCTGACCACTGATACCTGGTCTGCAAAACATGGCCAGGGCAGGTATATCACCTACACTGCGCATTGGGCAAACCTGCTGACGCCTGCCAAGCATGGAATGCGTGGTTCTGCAGAGGAGTTGGTGACACCGCCACGACTTGCAGGCTGGCCTGCTGCAACCTCCTCTACTCCTCCTACTCCATCTTCTTCCATAACCTCCTCAGCTGAGTCCTCTCCTGTACTGGGTGTGTACGCTACTAGACCCCCGGTATAAGCAGAAAGTGCCTGATTTGTTACCAAATTACCGCAAGTCAGAAAGGATGCAGCAGGTCCAAAACAAATTAACAAGTATGCTTTACACAGCATATAAGGGTGATATCACAGCACAAGGGCAATATAACAGGGGAAGAGCTGAAAGTAATCCACCTCCCACGACCACGCCAGCAAGGACAGGACATTTAAAAGACGTGTTGTTGATGGAGGACATGCAGACCTTTTTCAGTCCTACGCATCGCATCAGCCCTTCGGGATCCACCCTCAGAGAATGACTTGACCGACAGGTAGCAGCCTACCTCGCCTTAACTGCAGATATCGACACTCTGAGGAGCGATGAACCCCTTGACTACTGGGTATGATGGCTAGACCTGTGGCCGAGCTATCCCAATTTGCAATTGAACTTCTGGCCTGCCCCGCTTCAAGTGTCCTGTCAGAAAGGACCTTTAGTGCAGCAGGAGGTTTTGTCACCGAGAAGAGAAGTCGCCTAGGGCAAAAAAGTCTAGATTGCCTCACCTTTATAAAGATGAATGAGGGATGGATCCCGAAGGGACTGACACTGGGCGATACATTCGACTGAAAAAGGCCTGATGAGATGAGCTGCCTTCGGCTATAAATGGTCCACACGCTGCTGTATGTTATCTGTGAATGCCGGATGACTTGCGTGAATTATCCGCCACCAACTAGGGTTCAAGAAGAGGCAATGTTTTATGGCACTTTCTGCCTGGGGAACAAAGGTCAATTTTTCTGGCCGCTGCAACAGCAGCGGCTGCAACAATATCTAATTTTTGAATTTCAATTTTTATGCCAGAAGGCGTACGGCATGTAATGGAAAAGAAAGCAGATTGAACAGTCTTGCATAACACAACAGTTGTGCAAAAAAACATATTTACAATGAAGACATTTTGTTAAAATTAGGTGGCTAGGACTTCTTTTTTTTACTTTTTTGGTTAATACATTTTCTTTTTTTTTACTGTGATTGCAATTTTTAAGAGAAACCTAAGACATGGTAAAACAGACAATAGTAAAGTCCTATTATCTATCATCACTCCAGCAGTAGCTTATTATTTACAATATCTAACCTGCTCAATCGCCCTTGGGTTACCCTAGGGCAGGCTTCAGTAGGCGACCTCTCCTTTCCTCGGATGATTTTGCCGCCGGTTGCTTCTGAAGGGTCTCCTCCAGGGCTCCCCCACTCCGGTCCTTCCCCCCGAGTCGCTTCAACCATTAACAAATGTTTTATTATATTAGGGGGGCACTAAATGGGGATGTTATCCAGGGATCCCAAATTGTCTGGAACTGGGTGATTCTATCCAAGACTACATGGTTAAATCTCTCGTTGAGCAGTAAATAGTTGATTTTTTTTATTAATTCCTGAAAGTTTTAATTTGGGGTTTTCCAACTACTAGCTATGTGTATTTTTTCTTTCAAAAAATATTTCATTAGGTCAATCTTAAACATTTTAGAAGCTTGTAAGCATGTTTCTTCCCATAGTCTTATGACTGCCGAACACTCCCACCAGACATGAATAAATGTAGCCTCATTACCACTGTTCCTAAAACATGAGCTGCTCCATTTTGGATCCCATTTATTAGCTTAAAAGGAGTAATATATGTCCTGTGTAGGACCTTTATTGAAGTCTCAAGCAGACTATAATTTAAAGATCCCCTACTTAAGCCTTGCCAACTTTTAACCCATGTGCTATCTGCCAACTCGGTGCCCAAATCCCTCTCCCAGGCTTTGGTATAGTCTGGTTTGTTTGCCCATGAGTTTTCATTAAATAGTTCATACATGAGGCTAATAATACCAGGCTGAAAGGGGGAATCCCTACATTTTTTGAGTAGCCAGGTGTTTCTTTGGGGGGTTCCCCTACCACTTATCATATATATAAAATGATGTATCCTGCAAAAATTATAGTGTTCAGCCAGGGGTAAATTGTATCTATCTCTCACCCACTCAAAGGTCATTATTTTGTCGTCATGCCACCATGGACCAACCCTTAGTAGGTTCTGAGACTTCCACCAACTGAGAGAGCTTTCCGGAAGATGTATCTTAAAGTGGGGATTGGGTACGATAGGGGTAAGATCTGATACCCGAGTGTCCAGTTTTTGTGTCCAGTTCATCTCCGTCCATATTTTTAATGAGTGCTTAATCAATGGGTTTTTCAAGTTTCTCAAAAAAGTATACAGGCCTGGAATCCATATTACTGTATCCCATGTATAAGGTGACATGCTTACATTTTCCATAAATACCCAGAGCGGCTGATGTGTTTTGGAGAATGCGCCAGAGGAATGAAAGCCAGCTGCGCTGCCTTGTAATACAGTTTGAGATTCGGGTCCCTACCCTCTTTTGGAAAGACTATGAGGTCGGCCTGATTCAATTAAGGGGGCATAGGTTCTCCATTTAGTAAAGCGTTAAACAAAGATGTTAGGTGCGGGGGTAAGCAAAGGCTCAAATTTCTTATAGTACAGATGAGTAAAACCGCCTGGCCCTGGGGACTTGCCAAATTTAAGATCTTGGATTGTAGATTTAACTTCCTCTTGGGATATGTCTAGGTTCAAGCTGTCCAATTGAGGTACAGGTATTTTGTGGACTTCTTGCTGTAGTAGGAAGGACTCTATGTCAGATCCGCTGCAGCGGGATTGGGATGAATATATGGTCTGATCGAAGTTTTGAAATGTTTCTTGGATAGCATTGGGGCTAAAGGAGGTTTGGCCATCAGGTAGTCTAAAGATACTGTATATTATGTCCTCTCTTGGGGGGTAAAGACACTAATAATTCCTCCAATAAAATTCTGCTTTTCTTTTTGTGGGCAAGGTCACTGGTTAGCCCCTTGGGTTATCTGTTAAAAAGAGTGGTGCAGAGACTGTGGGGTCTGTTAGCCTCCTTGTCCCTGTGTGGCCGTTTAGAATCCCTGCTGCTGCATGTTTCAGCTTTATTAAGGTGTAATTTTACAGCGTTTGACTCAAGTAGCTGCCTGTGCTGGGTCAGTTTGGCTTAATTGCTGGGCCCTTTTCCTGCCAAGATGGCGATTGTCAGTCCATGGGCCGCTATGTCCCATTCACTACCTTTGTCCCCGCTTGTGTGCTTATTTGGGATGGCCCCCCTTTATATCTCCGGCCCGTGGCCTTGTAAGGGTCGCCCCCTCAATCTCTGAGTGTGGATATGCAGGGATGGGGCGTTGAATCAGGCCTACCTTCTTCTCTGCTCGCTGCAAGATCAACAATACCTAATTTTTCAGGCATGTGTACATGCCTAATTTTTCTGGCCTCTGGTGCTGCACTGTGGCTTCAACAACCAAACCCAAAAAAAAGGCACATAACAAGGATTAAACTGATAGGAGTAGTACTACTTAACACACCACTCATATCTGGTGTAACAGTAGTGTACATTTAAAACAAAAAACATTTTTTTCTACTGTAATAGATTGCATAGCAGTTAGTTGTCTGCAAGCGTGTGTGTCAGACCTACAGCGTCTACTCTACCAACTTCTGCAAGTGCACAGTGCCACTCATATCTGTTGTCACAGTAGCTTGGACGCATAGTACCGATCTGTCAAAACCTGTAATGATGAATGAGGTCTAGATTAGCCTGGTTCCCTTATCCTCTACAGGTTGAGACCTAATGTTTGGGTGACTCCAGACCAACACATGAGTACAAGCAGCACACAAACTCAAAGCCGCCATCCTCCTCCTGGTGCAGCATCATAAGCCACATCAACCACTGCTGTCCTCCTTGCCCCCTCTCAACCATCCGCCACTCCGTCTCTCGCCTTGAGCAGTTCCTGCTCATCTGCCCATAGTCAGGTGCCTGTAAAGGACATGTTTGAGCGTAAGAAGCTAATGTCCCAAAGTGCCCCAAAATTGAAGTGATACGACCAACAAAGCATCTTTTTCCATCTCCCGGTTCTAAAAATCCAGGCCTTATACACGCCCCCTGATAGGTGACGTAACAAGTATTAAACTGATAAGAGTAGTACTTACAAACACGTCACTCCTATCTGGTGGCACCTTTCACTGCATGTGTCGTGCCCCAAAATTGAAGTGATACGACCAACAAAGCATCTTTTTCCATCTCCTGGTTCTAAAAACCCAGGCCTTATACACGCCCCCTGATAGGTAACGTAACAAGTATTAAACTGATAAGAGTAGTACTTACAAACACGTCACTCCTATCTGGTGGCACCTTTGACTGCACGTGCCGTGCCCCAAAATTGAAGTGATACGACCAACAAAGCATCTTTTTCCATCTCCTGGTTCTAAAAATTCAGGCCTTATACACGCCCCCTGATAGGTAACGTAACAAGTATTAAACTGATAAGAGTAGTACTTACAAACACGTCACTCCTATCTGGTGGCACCTTTGACTGCACGTGCCGTGCCCCAAAATTGAAGTGATACGACCAACAAAGCATCTTTTTCCATCTCCCGGTTCTAAAAACCCAGGCCTTATACACGCCCCCTGATAGGTAACGTAACAAGAATTAAACTGATAAGAGTAGTACTTACAAACACGTCACTCCTATCTGGTGGCACCTTTGACTGCACGTGCCGTGCCCCAAAATTGAAGTGATACGACCAACAAAGCATCTTTTTCCATCTCCCGGTTCAAAAAATACAGGCCTTATACACGCCCCCTGATAGGTAACGTAACAAGTATTAAACTGATAAGAGTAGTACTTACAAACATGTCACTCCTATCTGGTGGCACCTTTGACTGCACGTGCCGTGCCCCAAAATTGAAGTGATACGACCAACAAAGCATCTTTTTCCATCTCCTGGTTCTAAAAATCCAGGCCTTATACACGTCCCCTGATAGGTGACGTAACAAGTATTAAACTGATAAGAGTAGTACTTACAAACACGTCACTCCTATTTGGTGGCACCTTTGACTGCACGTGCCGTGCGCCAAAATTGAAGTGATACGACCAACAAAGCATCTTTTTCCATCTCCCGGTTCTAAAAATCCAGGCCTTAAACACGCCCCCTGATAGGTAACGTAACAAGTATTAAACTGATAAGAGTAGTACTTACAAACACGTCACTCCTATCTGGTGGCACCTTTGACTGCACGTGCCGTGCCCCAAAATTGAAGTGATACGACCAACAAAGCATCTTTTTCCATCTCCTGGTTCTAAAAATCCAGGCCTTATACACGCCCCCTGATATGTGCTGTAACAGGTTTTAAACTGATAAGAGTAGTACTACTTAACACACCTTATAATAATGCAGAGAGAGGCAATGCAGTGAGAGGAGTCTGAAGAAGAGGAGTCAGAGGAGGAAGGTGGCTTTGAGGAGGTGGAAGACCAAACACAGCAGGCGTCCCAGGGGGCTTGTTGTCACCTTTCGGGGACCCTTGGTGTTGTACGTGGCTGGGTGGAGGAAGAGACCTTCAATGACATCAGTGAGGACAAGGAACGGGACATGGCTAGCTTGGTATCCAACCTTGTGCAAATGGGGAGTTTGCGGTTCTGCAAATGGACTGTTTGTGGTTGTTTGCGGTGCGTTAAACGGGGAGTTTGGTCTGTCACTGTGAAGCGGGCCTAACCCTTACACTACCTGATCGATACAACATCATACCTGATGTTTTAAAGCACGTTATTACAAACAATTTAGGAATGTTAGGTAATTTATGCCCTTTATGGCTTAAAACCAGACTCTGCATCAACTATGTAATTTTCCATGGGAGTTTTGCCATTGATCCCCCTCTGGCATGCCACAGTCCAGGTGTTAGTCCCGTTGAAACAACTTTCCCATCACTATTGTGGCCAGAAAGAGTCCCTGTGGGTTTTAAAATTCGCCTTCACATTGAAGTCTATGGCGGTTCGCCGATGTTCGCCAGTTCGCGAACATTTGCGGCGGTTCGTGTTCGCGGTTCGCGAACCGAAAATTTTAGGTTTGCGACATCACTAATTGTAAGTTAACTCTTTATGATTATTACCAAATACATTGAAAGATAATAATTAAAGTATGATTATTTATTAATGAAACAATTGAATAATTAAAAAAAAATAACTTCTGATTAATATTCTCTTTTATGATGACGTAAGCTGTATATGTTTCTATAGTATAATATATAGTAATTACAGAAATATGGCTTGCTATTTTGCAGGTGGCTTTCACGTTCACACTGACAGAATTTGCATGAAGTGACCGTTTCTTAACAGACTACTACATATGCATTAATTTATTGATTCATTTATTCTTTGATTATGTAAAATAAAAATAAAAATATGTCAAATGTTATATTTCATTATGCTTACATAACTTAACACATTTTAAGCTGTATATGTTTGGATAGTATAATGTATATTCATTACTGAAATATGATTTTACACTTTGCAGGTGTCTGTCACTTTCACACTAAAATATAATTTGCCTGCAGTGTCCGAACATCAATTTACAAGGACCAGGTACACTATATTTCATTACATTAATTAATTTTAATTTATATATTATATGTTTTTGCATTTATTTTCATATAATTAAAGAACATACCTACCCTAAACCTCTAAACCTCACTTACTAACCATAAGCCCCTATCCCTAAGTCCAAATCCTATTACCCTAACACCCTAAACCTCACCCTAAGGCCCTAACACTAAGCCCCTAACCCTTATCCTTTTACCATAACCCTAACTCCCTAAACCTCACTTACTAATCCTAACCATAAGCCCCTAACCCTAAGCCTCTAAACCGAACCCCCTAAATACTTACCGGGCATAACCCTAACCCTCTAACCCTAACCACAATTCCCTAACGACTTAATGGCGTTCACATAACAGTATAGGTGCCATAATTTCTGCGACAAAAAAATTAAGCACACATTCTACCCTGTATATGTTTCTTATTGGTAGTTAATGCAAATATGAAAAAAAAAATATGATACATAATAAAAAATATTAGTTTACACTTTGCAGGTGTCTGTGAAGTTTGCCTGCAGTTGCCGAACATCAACTTACAAGGACCAGGTACACTCTATTTCAGTACATTGATTAATTAATTCAAATTTATATATTATATCTACCCTAATCCTCTAAACCTCACTTACTAACCCTAAGCCCGTAAACCTCTTACCCTAACCCCCTAAACCTCAGTTCCTAAACCTCACCCAAAGGCCCTAACCCTAAACCCCTAACCCTAACCCTCTTACCCTAATCCTAACTCCCTAAACCTCACTTCCTAACCCTAACCATAAACCCCTAAAATCTAAGGCCCTAACCCTCTACCTACTTACCGCACATAACCATAACCCTCTAAACCTAACTGCAATCCCCTAACCACTTAATGGCATACATTAAAGAGGATAGGTGCCATAATAAAAAAATAGAAAAAGCTATTTTATATACTACAAATATTATTTTACACTTTGCAGCTGTCTGTGAAGTTTGCCTGCAGTGGCCGTTCATCTACTTACAAAGTGCAGGTACACTATATTTCATTACATTAATTAATTCATTTTAATTTGCATATTATATATTTAGGGAGCTCATTTCATATAATTAAACAAAATAGCTACCCTAATCCTCTAAACCTCACTTCCTAACCCTAAGCCCCTAACCCTAAGCCTGTAACCCTCTTACCATAACCGCCTAAACCTCACCTCATAAACCTCACCCTAAGGACCTAACCCTAAGCCCCTAACCCAAACCCTCTTACCATAACTCCATAAACATCACTTTCTAACCCTAAACCCCTAATCCTAACCCCCTAAACCTCACTTCATAACCCTAAGCCCCTAACCCCAACATTGGCTGCGCGACATAGAAACTTCTTTGCTGATGAGACAGAATGGGAGAGATAGGAGAAAAAGCAGCTCTATGTAAAATGCCACGGCAGATAAGGGAACAGTTTGCATTAATTTGCATATTTTGCAATGTTCCTAATGCATTAGCTTTCTGGGAAACATTTAAAATAAATATGTTTGAAGACTTTTTGAAATGTTACAACAAGTCCATAGCGGAATTAAAATCATTAATGGAAATTATTGGAAGTATTTCTATGTCATGGATTAAGTGCGCAACTTTTAATCTGCCAGATCCTGGAATTATAGATGATATAAACTTTGACGACTATGACGCTGATGTTGAATAACAAAAAACAGAAGAAAAAATTGCCACTTTAAATGATTTGCAATTGCACGCTTTCAATGCCATATGATAAGCACAAGATGATGACTTGCTCAAAGAGCGTTATTTTTAACTAGATGGACCCGGTGGATCTGGAAAACGTATCCATATAATTTGTTGAGTTCAATTAGAGGTAAAGGTGAAATTGCACTTCCCTTTGCAACCACTGGAATTGCTGCACTATTGTTAGAATGTGGCAGAACAGTACATAGTGGATTTAAGCTTCCAGTTCCAATTTTAGAAACATCAGTGTACGATATTAGAATGGAATCATCTCAAGCCACTAAGTTTAAAAACTCTAATTATCATAGATGAGGCCACTATGATGTCGTGCCATGCTCTGCAATGTATTGATTGTTTATTACTAGTGATGTCGCGAACATAAAATTTTCGGTTCGCGAACCGCAAACGCGAACCGCCGCAAATGTTCGGGAACCGGCGAACCCAGCGAACCGCCATAGACTTCAATGGGCAGGCGGATTTTAAAACCCACAGGGACTCTTTCTGGCCACAATAGTGATGGAAAAGTTGTTTTAAGAGGACTAACACCTGGACTGTGGCATGCCGGAGGGGGATCCATGTCAAAACTCCCACGGAAAATTACATAGTTGATGCAGAGTCTGGTTTTAATCCATAAAGGGCATAAATAACCTAACATCCCCCTCCATCATCATCCTCCCCTGTATATCTTTACCCCCTCCCTCATCATCCTTTCCTGTGACTCTTTCCCCCCTTCCGCATCACCCTCCCCTGTGTCTCATCCCCCCTCCCTCATCATCCTCCCACCTCCCTCATCATCCTCCCCTGTATCTCTTTACCCCCTCCCTCATCATCCTCCCCTGTGTCTCTTCCCCCCTCCATCATCATCCTCACCTGTGTCTCTTTCCCCCCTCCCTCATCATCCTCCCCTGTGTCTCTTTTCCCCCTCCCTCATCATCTTCCCCTGTGTCTCTTTCCCCCCCCTCATCATTCTCCCCTGTGTCTCTTTCCCTCCTTCCTCATCACCCTCCCCTGTATCTCTTTACCCCCTCCCTCATCATCCTCCCCTGTGCCTGTTTCCCTCCTCCCTCATCATCCTCCCCTGTGTCTCTTCCCCCCTCCCTCATCATCCTCCCCCTCCCTTGATGATAAGGGGGGGGAAGAGACAAAGGGATAAGTGTGAGGGGTGTTAGGGTAAGGGGTGTTAGGCATAAGGGTGAGGGGGTTAGGTGTTAGGGTGAGGGGTGTTAGGGCTAAGTGTGAGGGGTGTTAGGGTGAGAGGTGTTAGGGATAAGAGTAAGGGGTGTTAGGGTGAGGCATGTTAGGAATAAGTGTGAGGGGGTTAGGTCTTAGGGATAAGTGTGAGAATGTTATGGTTAGGTGTTAGGTTGATGGGTGTTATGAATATGTGTGAGGGGTGTTAGGGTTAGGGTAAGGGGTGTTAGGGATAAGTGTGATGGGTGTTGGGGTAAGGGATGTTAGGGTTAGGTGTTAGGGTAAGGGCTGTTAGGGATAAGTGTAAGGGGGTATTAGGGTTAGGTGTTAGGGTGAGGGGTGTTAGGGATAAGTGTGGGGGGTGTTAGGTCTTAGGGATAAGTGTGAGAATGTTAGGGTTAGGTGTTAGGTTGATGGGTGTTATGGATAAGTGTGAGGGGTTTTAGGGTTAGGGTAAGGGGTGTTAGGGATAAGTGTAAGGGGGTATTAGGGTTAGGTGTTAGGGTGAGGCATGTTAGGAATAAGTGTGAGGGGTGTTAGGTCTTAGGGATAAGTGTGAGAATGTTGGGGTTAGGTTGATGGGTGTTATGGATAAGTGTGAGGGGTGTTAGGGTTAGGGGTGTTAGGGATAGGTGTGAGGGGTGTTAGGGTTAGGTGTTAGGGTGAGGGGTGTTAGGGATAAGTGTGAGGGGTGTTAGGGTTAGGGTGAGGGGTGTTAGGGATAAGTGTGAGGGGTGTTAGGGTTAGGTGTTAGGGTGAGGGTGTTAGGGATAAGTGTGAGGGGTGTTAGGGTTAGGTGTTAGGGTGAGGGTTGTTAGGGATAAGTGTGAGGGGTGTTAGGGTTAGGGTGAGGGGTTTTAGGGATAAGTGTGAGGGGTGTTAGGGTTAGGTGTTAGGGTGAGGGGTGTTAGGGATAAGTGTAAGGGGGTATTAGGGTTAGGTGTTAGGGTGAGGGGTGTTAGGGATAAGTGTGGGGGGTGTTAGGTCTTAGGGATAAGTGTGAGAATGTTAGAGTTAGGTGTTAGGTTGATTGGTGTTATGGATAAGTGTGAGGGGTTTTAGGGTTAGGGTAAGGGGTGTTAGGGATAAGTGTAAGGGGGTATTAGGGTTAGGTGTTAGGGTGAGGCATGTTAGGTATAAGTGTGAGGGGTGTTAGGTCTTAGGGATAAGTGTGAGAATGTTAGGGTTAGGTGTTAGGTTGATGGGTGTTATGGATAAGTGTGAGGGGTGTTAGGGTTAGGGGTGTTAGGGATAAGTGTGAGGGGTGTTAGGGTTAGGTGTTAGGGTGAGGGGTGTTAGGGATAAGTGTGAGGGGTGTTAGGGTTAGGGTCAAGGGTGTTAGGGATAAGTGTGAGGGGTGTTAGGGTTAGGTATTAGGGTGAGGGGTGTTAGGGATAAGTGTGAGGGGTTTTAGGGTTAGGTGTTAGGGTGAGGGTTGTTAGGGGTAAGTGTGAGGGGTGTTAGGGTTAGGGTGAGGGGTGTTAGGGATAAGTGTGAGGGGTGTTAGGGTTAGGGTAAGGGGTGTTAGGGATAAGTATGAGGGGTGTTAGGGTTAGGGTGAGGGGTGTTAGGGATAAGTGTGAGGGGCGTTAGGGTTAGGTGTTAGGGTGAGGGGTGTTAGGGATAAGTGTAAGGGGTGTTAGGGTTAGGTGTTAGGGTGAGGGATGTTAGGGTTAGGTGTTAGGGATAAGTGTGAGGGGTGTTAGGGTTAGGGTAAGGGGTGTTAGGGATAAGTGTGAGGGGTGTTAGGGTTAGGTGTTAGAGTGAGGGGTGTTAGGGATACGTGTGAGGGGTGTTAGGGTTAGGTGTTAGGGTGAGGGGTGTTAGGGATAAGTGTAAG
The DNA here is from genome assembly GCA_027410445.1 of Discoglossus pictus. NCBI lineage: Eukaryota > Metazoa > Chordata > Amphibia > Anura > Alytidae > Discoglossus > Discoglossus pictus. The sequence continues at coordinate 256,006,882 of CM050164.1, read as the reverse complement.
GGGTGTTAGGGTTAGGTGTTAGGGTGAGGGATGTTAGGGTTAGGTGTTAGGGATAAGTGTGAGGGGTGTTAGGGTTAGGGTAAGGGGTGTTAGGGATAAGTGTGAGGGGTGTTAGGGTTAGGTGTTAGGGTGAGGGGTGTTAGGGATAAGTGTAAGGGGTGTTAGGGTTAGGTGTTAGGGTGAGGGATGTTAGGGTTAGGTGTTAGGGATAAGTGTGAGGGGTGTTAGGGTTAGGTGTTAGGGTGAGGGATGTTAGGGTTAGGTGACTCAGCCTCCTCTCAGTAAGACTGCAAGTTAGTTATGATTCCAAAATAGCTGCTGTCCATGTGTTAGAAGGGTCTGGAAGGCAGTGTATGATGCTGATTGGCTGGAATGTGTCTGCTGACTGTGAGTTGCAGGGTCAAAGTTTGCTCAATGATAAAGTATAGGGGGCGGGTCGAATATCGCATATGTTCGCAGTTCGCCACGAACGCGAACATGCTATGTTCGCCGGGAACAGTCCACCAGCGAACTATTCGCGACATCTCTATTTATTACGTGAAGTCATGAGTAATGATTTGCCTTTTGGTGTCAAAGTTATGTTATTAGGAGGAGATTTTAGACAAACATTACCTGTGGTTGTACGTGGAAATTGCACAGACATTGTGGAAACATGTATAAAGTCAAGTTCACTATGGATAGAATTGACACACCTTAGATTAGAAAAAAATATGAGGCCAAAATGAATTCAATGATTGGCTAATTAAAATTGACATAGGAAAAACAGACGTAATAACCAATTTACCTGAGGATACTGCCAAAATACCAGCAGAAATGATTTGCAAAGATGCAGTCATATCAGCAAAATCCGCAAATAACACCAGAACATTCATCAGAGCTTGCACAGAAAGTAATATTAACATAAAAAAATGATGCTTTGGATCTCAATAATGAAATTTTGAAATGAATTGATGGCACACAAAAAATCATCACAGTGCAGATTCTGTTCTAGCTGATGACAAACAATGTGAAACTAATTTCACCACTGAATTTATGAATTCAATAACTCCCTCTGGAATGCCCCATGTTTTGAAACTCATAAAAGGAGCAATTGTCATGTTACTGAGAAATATGAACCCCAAAAAAGGACTTTGTAATGGGACCAGATTAATTGTTCAGGATTTAAGAGACCATGCAGAAATTCTGAATGGCATTCATAAAGGTGAACCAGTTTTCATACCAAGAATAGATTTGGCTACAAGTGAGACTAGCTTGCCTTTTGTACTTCCAAGGAGACAATTTCCCATTATCATGGCATTTGCAATGACTATTAATAAATCACAAGGACAAACATTTAACTCTGTTGGCCTCTTTTTAGAAAAACCTGTATTTGTCTATGGACTCTATGTGACATTTTCAAGATGCAAAAAAAAATAAGAAATTAAAGTTTACATTAAAAGTCAGGGTGAATTATTAGATGATGGCTGAGTATTTACTAAACATATCATCTACTATGAGGTGTTGACAATTATAAACAAAAAACTGGAAAACAGGGCCCCACCCAGGAAGCCCAAGATGACGTGCTAACCCAGGCTTTTCCCGCTGTAGGAACGCTGCAGCTCACTGAGCAGCACCACCGCACTTATGTGCACCATGCAGAGAGAACGGCAGTACCCGGAGCATTGACGCAGCTGGCTGGCTGGCGGAGGGACCACCTCAGAAGCGGGAGAAATCAGCGCTGCTGAGAACCGGCCCTGCATGGCCTGGTAAACCTGGGAACTGCTCTAAAGTTTGCTTGCCATAGGGCTCACCCGACCCGTTCTTTTCTGGATCAGACAGAATAAAGCTGCACACCTACGAAGGGGAATACACTGAGAGGTAACAACTGATATGTTTTAGGAAGACTCTGGAGCTGGAGAGATGGAGCTATGGGCGGTAAGGCTGTGTTGAGACAACACTATTCACTTGCATTTGGGTAACAGGGCTAATAGCCCATAGAGACACTCATTATATACAGTTACCTTTAATATAAAAGATCGTCTTTTACAAGAACACTGACAGCAGCCAGTAACCCTGGTTTGAAAGCCACTGAAAAGTACCCTAAAAAATCATTTTCTTAAGATCTGAGTGGAAACGAGAAATTAAGAATAGGATTTGAATCTTTTCTTATTCCTGATACAATCTTTATAATACAGCACTAATCATTAGCATGTGGATAACAGGGCTAGTAGCCCATAGAGACATTCACTATATGCAGTTGCCTTTAATATGAAAGATCATCTTTTACAAGAACATTGAAGCAACACAGCAGCCAGGTACCCTCCCTGAGAGACATAAGGGTGTTGAATGCCACTGAAACGCACCTTAAAAAGTTTTTAAGAGCTAAGTAGAAAGGAGAAATTAAGAAAAGGATTTGAACCTCTTCCTATTCCTGATATAACCCTTATGATACAACACTAATCATTCGCATTTGGGTAACAGGGCTATTAGCCCATAGAGATACTCCTTATATGCAGTTGCCTTTAATATAAAAGATCATCTTTTACAAGAACATTGAAGCAATACAACAGCCAGTAACACCCTTCTGAGAGACATAAGGGTCCGAATACCACTGAAAAATACCCTAAAAAAGTTTTTAAGGGTCTAAATGACAAAGGAAGCCATCTTGAGAGAAGTAAAAACTCGCTGGGGAAAAAGAGAGCTAAGTGAATGCTCTTTAAGATATCTTTTAGATAACAACGGTGCTATATATTTCTGAAGGGGATTTTTTGTGAGTTTAATATCCAGAGTGCTCACAGTGGAGTCTGGGAGCTGTATATTTGTGCGACCGGCAAATCAATGCTGGAAAAGTATTACTCATAAGTTTATGGGCAAAGAGGATCTCAGTTAAAGAGACTATTTCTATTGACAGTGGTCCATAACATCAAAGACCACCCACTACAATTCTTTGCTTTATCACCTCAGCTAGAATTCTGCCCCTACAACGGCAGAGTACAACGAGAAGACTAGCGATTGAACACCTTGAGGAGAATAAAAGGACTATAGTGGAAAAGAGAACTAAACAAAGACCTCTTGGACATTTTGATAGTATTTCAGTGAAGGGTACTGTTTATAATCTAAAAAAAAAAAAAGGGTTAGTGGAGAAATATCAAGGTTTATGCGCTGAATGCTTCTGAACGGTATAAATATATTTGAAAGGTACATTTAAGGAGTTACAGGCCTAATTACTAGTAAGGTAATAATTAATACTCTTATTGATAACAAAAGGTTCTTGGTTCCCTTTATAGTACATCTCATTAACTGAATACGTTGCCCGCACTGTGCATGGCTGGTTAGATTTCCTAAATGGTGGACCTATATTTTAGGTTTTATAGTCTATAACTATTGGGTCCTGTCATATAAAGAATCTAAAGTTAAAAAAAATATATATATATAATTTGAAATCACATAAACAACTATCATGAGGGATAAAGAACCTAATCAAACAAAAGCAAAAAGTAAAATTAAGAGACAGCCCGTTAATAACCAAACCGCAAACTCAACATCTTTTTTTTCCCCGAAAGGGAATTCTGGAGCCTCAAATTCCTCTCATTTAGACATGAATACACAAAGCCACTCCCCTCCCTCAGTAGTAAAAATGTAACTATCTGCAAATGAGGAATCCCCAGACACAATAACTGTACAAATGGAAGAGGTACTAACGACATCTGTAATGAAAAGGCTTTTTAATGAGTTTCAATCCACCATAAAATCAGACTTTGCACAAGAAATACAACTATAATAAATCAGCTATCACTAGTCTTTTAGAAAGAGTAGAGGAGTTAGAATCCAATCAAGAGATCTTGATTAAAGAGTATCAAAAAGTAGTTAAACACTCACTTGATTTGGAACGTAAATTAGAATATACTGAAAATAAAAGGACTCAACAAGAGGACTTTTCTAGATGAAACAATCTGAGACTCAGAGGAATTCCGGAATCCTTGTAGGCTGAAGAATTAACAGCATTTATAATGGCCTTCTTCTCACATTTAGTATCTCCCAGTAAACCATGGATTAATATGCTGGATCGGATCCATAGGATTCCGTTACCAAAAGATTCCAAAGGGGAAAAGGTTAGAGATGTAATTGTGAAAATACATTTTTATGAATATAAAGAAGCAGTTCTAAAGGCATCATGGCAGAAAGATAAATTCGATCCACCTTTTGAAAAACTAACTCTATTCTCAGACCTTTCAGGGGATACTTTAAATAAATGTAGAAATTTTATTGAAATTACTAAAGCCTTAAGTAGGGAGAAAATAATATATAAATGGGGATTCCCCACAAAATTAATTATTTCAAAAGACAACCGGACCATAATTGCAAGCTCAGTACGAGAAGGGGAAACATTATTAAAAGAATGGAAGATTTCTTTTATAGAAACAGTTAGGGATAAAATCTCAGAAGGTGATTTACAAAAATTTCAACTCAGAGAATTGAAAAAGAAGTATTTGTAGGACAGCTAAAACGTAATCGGGTCTGGACTGGGCAGGTGGGGGAGTGGTGGAATGAGGAGTGATGGAAAGGGGTAAGACACTGTAGGAGGGGGGATGAGAGAAGAGGAAATGGAATTAGAAGTTTGAATGGTGAAGTAATATAGCTTAATATAAAATGCACAAAAAATGGTTATTTGTCAAGAGACAATCTTACACACTGGTTAGAATAGGTTTTAGAAATAAATTACAATTATATCACCTATTTTCCCACAAAGCGATTATTATAAGTAGTAAGTAGTGGAACATTTCTCACAATGTAGTATCAAAAGGAAGAAGACGGGAAAAAATAAATAAATAAATAAATAAAAAAAATTAAAAAAAAAGGATAGAAAAAAAATATATATAAATAAATAAAAATAAAAAATATATCGAAACACAGTAAATAGTGAAAATCAAAGCACATTAGTGATTAATAAAAGAGTCATAATATAGTAAGTTTTTTTCCTCTTCTCCCCTCCCTCTGTTCTCGGCACACCCGGGAGTCCCACTCCCCCCTTGCAAAGTCCTAAAGAGGCATATTAAAAGGGATTTAATCCTAAATATTGATCGGGCAGCGTTCTTTGTGCGGGTTTGTTTTGTATGGGGCGGCTAGACGTAGTTAGATCTAGCTTTTTTCTTTTAATAGACTCTGTTTTCATCTGTCTATTGTATAGGTTTAACATGTATGGGTTGTACATAAATGTGTTCACAAATGGAAAGGTTGTTGTTAAGGAAAGATGGTTTCCCACCCAAAATTATTTTAAATGAGGATAAAGATAGTTTCGCAGAATGTTCAGGGGTGGAATTCCCCGTTCAAAAGAAGGGTTATCCTGGACCAATTCCAGAAGGCTCAGGCAGATATTGCATGTAAATTTTATAACTCTTTTTTTACATCAAAAATAGACTCAACTATTACTAAAAAAGCTTGAGGAGTTTCTATTTTGTTTAGTAAGAATGTTAACATCCAAGAATATTTTAGAGAAGTAGATTTGGAAGGAAGATTTATTGTTTGGGGAGGTAAAATTAATCAGTTAAATTATACTATAGTAAATATATATTCTCCTAATGAGAGACAAAATCACTTTCTAAATAATCTACTTAAAAAGGTCAAAAACCTTAGGATAGGTAAAGTAATCATGTGTGGCGACTTTAACATGGTTCTTGATGCCTTCTTGGACAAAAAGGATTCTAAATTTAAAAGCTCTGGTAATCATAATGTAAGGAAAGCTAAACTTTTTCAAGAGTCTATCTTTCGCTATGAGTTATATGATGTCTGGCGGTTGTGGCATGGTAATGAGAGAGATTATACTTTTTACTCCCACCGCCATGCATCTAATTCTAGAATTGATTATTTTCTGATAGATGCAAACTCCCTTACGGATGTCATATCGTCTAAGATTAATATAATTAACTGGTCGGACCATGCAATGATCGAATTATTACTTAACGACCAGATGGTTAAAAAAAAATCCCAAAAAGAGAATGGACATTTCTTTATTTAACAAACCAGTAAAACAAATTATATTAAAGAAAGAGATAGAAACTTTTTTTGAAACCAATGATAATTCGGTCACCGAATGTACAACAATATGGAATGCTCATAAAGCATATATAAGAGGGGTTCTGTCCTCTTGGAGTGCTGCTAGAAGGGTACAACAGGGCACCTGATTCCGAGATTTACATATTCATTTAGCCAAACTGGAAAGACAGAATAAACTTAACCCAACATTTAATATCACAGGGGAGATATCACGGGTGAAAATGAAAATAAAGAAATTAATACAAAAAATTATGGACAATTCCTTATGGAAGCTCCAACAAAGAAAATATTTCTTAGGTAATAAAGCAGGCAAATTATTAGCAAGGAACTTAAAAAAATAATAATCACACAATAGAATTCAAGAACTGATTATCGATACTAATAAGGGACCAGCTACACTATCTAACCCTTGTCATATTGAAAAGGCCTTCTTTAATTATTACAGGAATTTATATAATTTGGAAACCAATCAAGAAGTTATAAAACCTGGAAAATAAAAACAGGAAATAAAAACATTCCTAGATCAATTGTCACTCCCTAGAATCAATAAAGAAGTTTAGTGTTATTAAACAGTGACATAAAGGTTTCAGAAATTGAGGAGGCAATTAATAACTTGAAATTAGACTCTGCACCAGGACCGGATGGATTTATAAATTTTTATTACAAAGCCTTTAAATCATCACTAATAAATCACTCTGAAATTAAAACAATGGGTAAAGCTCCAAAAGAAATGCTAGAAGCAGCGCTAATTAACATCCCAAAGCAAAATAAAGACCCTAGATACTGTATGAATTACAGACCAATATCATTAATGAATACTGACATAAAACTATATGCAAAAGTACTCGATACTAGACTGAACACTTGCTTGCCCAAATTGATAAATATGGATCAATCTGGGTTCCTCCAAAATCGTCAGGGGGCAGATAATACTAGAAGACTGATTGATTTAATAAATTATAGTAAAGATAATCATAAACCCTGTACAATTATTACTCTAGACGCAGAAAAAGCCTTTGATAGGTTAAACTGGGATTATATGTATCAAGTTTTATTAAAATTTGGGTTTGAAGATTTTGGTGAAAAGTCAATCAGAGCCTTATATGACTCCCCAAGTGCCTTCATCTCTGGAATTGGTTCAGGATCATCCTCTATACCTATTAATAACGGATCTCGACAGGGTTGCCCCTTATCTCCACTGATTTTTGTCCTAATGATGGAGCCCCTTGCAGAGGCGATCAGAGGAAACAATAAAATTCATGGCATTAATAAAGGTGAGATTGAATACAAAATTATGCTATATGCAGATGATGTGATACTAACTATTACTAAACCCAGCGAATTCCTAATTTTTATTCCAGAGTTAATAAAGAAATTTGGGAATATTTCCTATTATAAAGTGAACTGGTCTAAAACAGAAGCGCTGTCTATTTATATAGATTGGAAAGAAAAAATATTGCTGAATTCAATCTGGGACATCAACTGGGAAATTAATAAAATATCGTATTTAGGAATAGAATTTACTAGTAAAATAGAAGAAACAATTCAAATAAATTTCAAAAAACTGTATAACAAAATTAAAACCCAGTTAGATAAATGGAAGATAAATGCAAATTAAATATGCTATAAAAATGTCAATCTAGCCTCAAATTAGTTATCGTTTTAGATGTCTACCTCTGAATATTCCCATCTATATAATTAGAAAACATAAAACTTTAATTGACTCATTTATTTATAATGGGAAAAAACCCAGAAATAAATTGAAAATGGTTAAAAAAAGTTTTATAAAGGGCGGTATTTCAGCCCCATGTATTGAAGACTATTACAATGCGGTAAGACTTTCACACTGTGTAAATTGGTCATTTAAAACAAATAAGAACAGCTGGGCAAACATAGAACAAGATCTGTCCAGTAACTTGGTTTTATCAGAATGGCTTTGGTATGACAAATCATCATGTAAAATCAATAAATTAGCCCCCGCTGTAGTAAAATCTGGTTTGGAATTCTGGTTTAAGTGGAACAAAAAATATAATTTCTCTCTATCTCCTTCACTTGGTACGACATTGCTAGAGTTGGTTGAGTAAGGCTCTTAACCTCCCATTTCTTCAGGACTGGAATAGTTGAAATATTTATCTACTGGGGGACCTTTTTGACTCAGGTAAGATTAAATCTTTTGCTGAGTTATGCAGAGAATTTGATCTCCCTTTGTCAAAATGGTTAGAATACGAAAGAGTCAAGATGACAATTATACAATCAAAACCTCCTATTATGTACACTAGAGATCTAACTAAATTTGAAAAACTAGCACTATTTAATGATGGGAAACATTTAATCTCTAAATGCTTTGATATGATTAAAAAACAGACTACAGTGGAAAAAACTTCAGCCATGCAGAAATGGGAGACAGATTGTTGTAATCCTATCACACTAGAAACCTGGTCTAAGGCATTAAATCTCTCTCAGAGAATTATTAAATATCAATCCTACAGAGAAATTTATTTTAAAGTGGTGCAGAGATGGTGCTTTATTCCCGCAATAATAGCTCTGATTCATAAAGACCCAGACCTGGGGGTATGCTGGAGATTTTGTAACCAACTAGGCTCCCATAAACATATTTGGTGGGACTGTGTACATATCAGGAACTTATGGAACTCAGTTTTTGATTATATTTCTAAATGTTGTGATAAGATCATTATTCCTTCATGTGAAATGGCGTTGCTACATATTTTTGATGAGGGGTTTAAATTGGAAGAAAAAGCTTTCTTCATTCAAGTATTTCTAGTGGTTAAATGGCTGATAGCCAAACGCTGGAAATCAGAGATAACTCCAACAATGAACGAAGTAATTTCAACGCTTGAAAAAAATAGAGAACTGGAAAAAGACATCTTTGCTTTGGGCATTAGTCTGTCTAAGTGTAATAGCTGGGCGGTTTGGGATAACTATCTCCATCCATCAACCTAAATAAACACAAACCTTTTCAAGGGGAATGCTATGTAAATACCAAAATTTGTATACCTTTATATGTTACCTGTACTTTTAACTTGTCTGTTTTTTTTTTTGTTTTTTTTTATATGTATACCGTTGCTATTTGTATAATTGTGAAATGAAATTTGTATTTCTATAAAGAAAATAAAAAAAAACTAAAAAAAACTGGAAAACAACAAAACAGAGTAAAAAAAAAACAGTGGTTTTATCTCGAGGATGAACTTTTATGTCACTTGGGCTCTTTTTAGAGGACCACTATTTCACCTAGACAACTTTATGTGACATTTTGAATAACTACAAGGCTAACAAAAAACAAGTGTTTCTACAACACAGAAAAAAAAAAAGAACAATGGTTAGATCTCGAAGACTAACTTTTAAGTTTTTTTGGGCTCTTTTTAGAGGCCCACTATTTAAAGAAAACAAAAAAACATGACCAGTACAGCGCTTACATCCCAAAGACAAAATGTTTTGTCTGATGGGCTCTTTTTAGAGGAACCACTAATAACTTCAATAAAAGAAAAAGAATCTCACATAAAATAGACCTTCACAAAACTTGACAAAACACTCAACAAATTTAAGATACTTATTGGTTTCATCGAATATAGTTAGTACCGTATTTCACCGCATAATAGTCGCATTGTTTATGACATTTTTTTGTGGAAAAACTTGGGTGCAACCATTATGCAAAGCTTTTTATTTGAATGGTGTGCATTTCTTTCGGTTTTTTTGCATGACAAAGACAATATGTTAGTACTGCTATTAAAGCAAAACTTTTCATATAAGCACACTATAAATTTAACCATTAAACAATGCTACAACATTGATTTTTTCAACATTGTAAAATAAACAACACTACAGAAATAAACTATGAACATGAGAAGGATTTTAATCTTCTGTGGCTGAAGATGCTGTGCTGCTATCATTGTTGTTGTTATCTGAAGCTCTGTCCTCAGCACCAATTATATCAAAAGAATTGCTTTGCTTTGTACAGTTTTGTAATGCTTTGTACAGTTCAGCTAGGCAGGAAGATGCATGCATTATCATATCATGTGACCTACTAATCTCAATGCGCGTATCTTCATGCCACTGCTGCTTTGTTTAACTTGTAAGCGCTACTATTATGCGATGACGACTATTATGCGGTGAAACACAGTACTTTCATTGTATGTAATTACCACTTTTCATGTATGTACTTGCAGTGTGATTTTCCTGTTGTGCTTGTTTTCATTTAATTGAATTATCACTTGAATCATATTTAGTTATGAGGTTTAGTTTATGTATTTAGCAACTTGGACCTCTTCATGTATAATTACAGACAGGGTATTGATCCAGGGAGTAGTTTGATCGCCAGTATCTGGAGGATTTTTTTTTTTACGAAGGAAAGAAACTCACATTGGGTGGCAAACAGCATTTCCAGCATTCCAAATTTACTTCCCTTATTTTTGATGCGCAAGTTCCTAGTTTATAAAGAATTGAGAGAGGATTTACAAAAATGGTCAAGATTTCAGATTTCTTGAATAGGACATATTAACTCTGGAAAAATGAACATCTTCCCCTACTGATTATATATTTTCTGCAGGTTACTTATTGCTATCAAATTTAAGGATTTAGATACACTTCAGACACTAATATTTAAATTTATTTGGCAAAAAAACATTCTCATCACTTGTTTAATATACTCTGTGTTAAGGAAACTGCTATTTTGTACGGACAGTAATAGTATTCATATTAGAATTCAGGGTCAGAAGATTTGTAACTAGATAACCATCCATCCGTTAAACCTAAATTTAAATCTGGAATGCATATTCCAGTTTTATCTGGTTGACATGAATATTAGAGTTCAAATTCTCTTAAACCATTATTAAATATGCATTTTTTTTATTCCACTTTTAAATATATTTATGAATAATATATGTCTCAAATGATTCTAGATCCACTTCAATTTTCACATAGTTTAGTCGCTTAAAGGGACTCACACCTCAAAATCAAGTTGTTAATCTTAAAGAGAATGGCAAACTAGCTGTAAATTGTATACTTGATTTTAAGGTTTATTATTTATCAGATAACAGCATTGTTTCTGTTGTAATCTTATGCAAACAAGTGGCTCCCAAACTATAATTTAGCTGGTTTGATGTGTAAATTAGGATTCTAATCTGTCTCTGTAGTGGCAAAAACAATTGTCTTCAACATTATAAGAGTTAAATCACCTCCCCCACCCTTATCAAGCACTCTGAGCCTCATATTAGAATATTCAGCTGCACACTAGCACACAGTAGCCTCATAATCAATGTTGGATATCTCAGGAGTCATTTACTGTAAACTGGCTAGTACAATGTATATACCATTTTTAATGTCTTTAAGGCAACTGTAATATTTTAGAATATGCTTCAATAAGTTTTTAATTCAGAATATTGTTTTTATTATCACTCTTCAGAAAACTATATTTTTCTGTGCATGCTAATGAAAAGCTGAAAGTAGTCTTAAAGGAAGAATTAATCTAGCATTGAAGCGCCTATGATGGGCTGCTATTCCTAGCAATCCAGCACCACAGCCAATGCCTCAGTTTACTAATTCATGGTCTAGGTTACATGGCTCCCATAATAACTCCCACAAGGCTTATACATAGCTATAAGTTCTTACTGGAGAATTTATTTATCTATGACATGGCTCCCGAGGGCTATTTCTCATAAGAGCTTATGGATACATAGCTTGGAGGGTTGTAAAGCAAATCAAATAGCTTACAAGAATTTCAAGGGTCCTTATGTGATACATAAGCTGCGTATTGATTAATCTAAGGGTCAAGAAAAAAATCAAAGAACATCAGTAGACATTGCAAAGTTGAGTCTATAGAAGCTTGTGTTTCCCACTTTAAAGTTCTCTGTACCATGATATTTAATCTATCCCACAGGTCTCATGAGGGTAGGCAAGTGTTCTACAGCTATAGCAAGAGTAGGAGCTTGATGTAGAGAGTGTAGGTTTGTTAAAGTTGCTAAATATATAATTTCATGTAAATTTACAAGTAAAGTCAAGACATAGCTACCACATACCCCCATGTAATAAAAATATATTATACATTTACTAGACCCTACCCAATGCTTATCCAATCTACTTTATATACTATACCCACCATACACTAGCACGTAACCCACCTATACCCCTTGCTTACACACACTCTACCACATACAATGCTCATATCCCTATTACATAACACTTTCCACATGCCCACCACAAACGCCCCTGCAAACCCACCCTGTTACCCTATTACCTGTGCACCCTAAACAGTTAGGGCCTCATTCAATTGCAATTTTACCAATTGAAAAGGGCTCTAAATAAGCACATAGCATTATTTTTTTAAAGAAGTTTTTAGTTAGTAAAAACCTTGCTTTTGGATAGATGTTTACTAACTGAAAACTTCTTTAAAAAATATATGTTATGTGCCTATTTAGAGGCCTATTCAATTGGCCAAATTGCAATTGAATGAGGGCCTTAGTATACACATGCAAATCACATGGAATGCACATTTTTATTTTATACAAAAATAAACACTACTTTTTGAATTCATGTGAGTGGGTAGTTATAGTGCATGTTAGTGAATTTGCATCTCTGCGTTCAGTGGTTTGTCTAATTATTTTTTTGTTTGTTGTAGGATAGAGGGGGTGCCTTTTCTGCTTGCAGTAGCAATTAAGTGGTCCAGGCACTAAACAAATCATGATGGGTTTGTAATATATAAATTTACCCAATAAAGCTGTCATCATTACTATATCGGTGAGGAGGGGAGAGAAGGAGAGGAAAGACAGTGGGAGTCTGGGGAAGAGGAGTACAGAGAGGTGAGACATGATGAAAGGGAGAGGAGTGGAGTCATGAAGAGGAAGAGAGAGTGTGAGGAGGAGTTGAGGCCGGAAAAATCAGAGAGTTAGAGTTAGAGTTAGATAAATGGAAGATAAATGCAAATTAAATATGCTATAAAAATGTCAATCTAGCCTCAAATTAGTTATCGTTTTAGATGTCTACCTCTGAATATTCCCATCTATATAATTAGAAAACATAAAACTTTAATTGACTCATTTATTTATAATGGGAAAAAACCCAGAAATAAATTGAAAATGGTTAAAAAAAGTTTTATAAAGGGCGGTATTTCAGCCCCATGTATTGAAGACTATTACAATGCGGTAAGACTTTCACACTGTGTAAATTGGTCATTTAAAACAAATAAGAACAGCTGGGCAAACATAGAACAAGATCTGTCCAGTAACTTGGTTTTATCAGAATGGCTTTGGTATGACAAATCATCATGTAAAATCAATAAATTAGCCCCCGCTGTAGTAAAATCTGGTTTGGAATTCTGGTTTAAGTGGAACAAAAAATATAATTTCTCTCTATCTCCTTCACTTGGTACGACATTGCTAGAGTTGGTTGAGTAAGGCTCTTAACCTCCCATTTCTTCAGGACTGGAATAGTTGAAATATTTATCTACTGGGGGACCTTTTTGACTCAGGTAAGATTAAATCTTTTGCTGAGTTATGCAGAGAATTTGATCTCCCTTTGTCAAAATGGTTAGAATACGAAAGAGTCAAGATGACAATTATACAATCAAAACCTCCTATTATGTACACTAGAGATCTAACTAAATTTGAAAAACTAGCACTATTTAATGATGGGAAACATTTAATCTCTAAATGCTTTGATATGATTAAAAAACAGACTACAGTGGAAAAAACTTCAGCCATGCAGAAATGGGAGACAGATTGTTGTAATCCTATCACACTAGAAACCTGGTCTAAGGCATTAAATCTCTCTCAGAGAATTATTAAATATCAATCCTACAGAGAAATTTATTTTAAAGTGGTGCAGAGATGGTGCTTTATTCCCGCAATAATAGCTCTGATTCATAAAGACCCAGACCTGGGGGTATGCTGGAGATTTTGTAACCAACTAGGCTCCCATAAACATATTTGGTGGGACTGTGTACATATCAGGAACTTATGGAACTCAGTTTTTGATTATATTTCTAAATGTTGTGATAAGATCATTATTCCTTCATGTGAAATGGCGTTGCTACATATTTTTGATGAGGGGTTTAAATTGGAAGAAAAAGCTTTCTTCATTCAAGTATTTCTAGTGGTTAAATGGCTGATAGCCAAACGCTGGAAATCAGAGATAACTCCAACAATGAACGAAGTAATTTCAACGCTTGAAAAAAATAGAGAACTGGAAAAAGACATCTTTGCTTTGGGCATTAGTCTGTCTAAGTGTAATAGCTGGGCGGTTTGGGATAACTATCTCCATCCATCAACCTAAATAAACACAAACCTTTTCAAGGGGAATGCTATGTAAATACCAAAATTTGTATACCTTTATATGTTACCTGTACTTTTAACTTGTCTGTTTTTTTTTTTGTTTTTTTTTATATGTATACCGTTGCTATTTGTATAATTGTGAAATGAAATTTGTATTTCTATAAAGAAAATAAAAAAAAACTAAAAAAAACTGGAAAACAACAAAACAGAGTAAAAAAAAAACAGTGGTTTTATCTCGAGGATGAACTTTTATGTCACTTGGGCTCTTTTTAGAGGACCACTATTTCACCTAGACAACTTTATGTGACATTTTGAATAACTACAAGGCTAACAAAAAACAAGTGTTTCTACAACACAGAAAAAAAAAAAAGAACAATGGTTAGATCTCGAAGACTAACTTTTAAGTTTTTTTGGGCTCTTTTTAGAGGCCCACTATTTAAAGAAAACAAAAAAACATGACCAGTACAGCGCTTACATCCCAAAGACAAAATGTTTTGTCTGATGGGCTCTTTTTAGAGGAACCACTAATAACTTCAATAAAAGAAAAAGAATCTCACATAAAATAGACCTTCACAAAACTTGACAAAACACTCAACAAATTTAAGATACTTATTGGTTTCATCGAATATAGTTAGTACCGTATTTCACCGCATAATAGTCGCATTGTTTATGACATTTTTTTGTGGAAAAACTTGGGTGCAACCATTATGCAAAGCTTTTTATTTGAATGGTGTGCATTTCTTTCGGTTTTTTTGCATGACAAAGACAATATGTTAGTACTGCTATTAAAGCAAAACTTTTCATATAAGCACACTATAAATTTAACCATTAAACAATGCTACAACATTGATTTTTTCAACATTGTAAAATAAACAACACTACAGAAATAAACTATGAACATGAGAAGGATTTTAATCTTCTGTGGCTGAAGATGCTGTGCTGCTATCATTGTTGTTGTTATCTGAAGCTCTGTCCTCAGCACCAATTATATCAAAAGAATTGCTTTGCTTTGTACAGTTTTGTAATGCTTTGTACAGTTCAGCTAGGCAGGAAGATGCATGCATTATCATATCATGTGACCTACTAATCTCAATGCGCGTATCTTCATGCCACTGCTGCTTTGTTTAACTTGTAAGCGCTACTATTATGCGATGACGACTATTATGCGGTGAAACACAGTACTTTCATTGTATGTAATTACCACTTTTCATGTATGTACTTGCAGTGTGATTTTCCTGTTGTGCTTGTTTTCATTTAATTGAATTATCACTTGAATCATATTTAGTTATGAGGTTTAGTTTATGTATTTAGCAACTTGGACCTCTTCATGTATAATTACAGACAGGGTATTGATCCAGGGAGTAGTTTGATCGCCAGTATCTGGAGGATTTTTTTTTTTACGAAGGAAAGAAACTCACATTGGGTGGCAAACAGCATTTCCAGCATTCCAAATTTACTTCCCTTATTTTTGATGCGCAAGTTCCTAGTTTATAAAGAATTGAGAGAGGATTTACAAAAATGGTCAAGATTTCAGATTTCTTGAATAGGACATATTAACTCTGGAAAAATGAACATCTTCCCCTACTGATTATATATTTTCTGCAGGTTACTTATTGCTATCAAATTTAAGGATTTAGATACATTTCAGACACTAATATTTAAATTTATTTGGCAAAAAAACATTCTCATCACTTGTTTAATATACTCTGTGTTAAGGAAACTGCTATTTTGTACGGACAGTAATAGTATTCATATTAGAATTCAGGGTCAGAAGATTTGTAACTAGATAACCATCCATCCGTTAAACCTAAATTTAAATCTGGAATGCATATTCCAGTTTTATCTGGTTGACATGAATATTAGAGTTCAAATTCTCTTAAACCATTATTAAATATGCATTTTTTTTATTCCACTTTTAAATATATTTATGAATAATATATGTCTCAAATGATTCTAGATCCACTTCAATTTTCACATAGTTTAGTCGCTTAAAGGGACTCACACCTCAAAATCAAGTTGTTAATCTTAAAGAGAATGGCAAACTAGCTGTAAATTGTATACTTGATTTTAAGGTTTATTATTTATCAGATAACAGCATTGTTTCTGTTGTAATCTTATGCAAACAAGTGGCTCCCAAACTATAATTTAGCTGGTTTGATGTGTAAATTAGGATTCTAATCTGTCTCTGTAGTGGCAAAAACAATTGTCTTCAACATTATAAGAGTTAAATCACCTCCCCCACCCTTATCAAGCACTCTGAGCCTCATATTAGAATATTCAGCTGCACACTAGCACACAGTAGCCTCATAATCAATGTTGGATATCTCAGGAGTCATTTACTGTAAACTGGCTAGTACAATGTATATACCATTTTTAATGTCTTTAAGGCAACTGTAATATTTTAGAATATGCTTCAATAAGTTTTTAATTCAGAATATTGTTTTTATTATCACTCTTCAGAAAACTATATTTTTCTGTGCATGCTAATGAAAAGCTGAAAGTAGTCTTAAAGGAAGAATTAATCTAGCATTGAAGCGCCTATGATGGGCTGCTATTCCTAGCAATCCAGCACCACAGCCAATGCCTCAGTTTACTAATTCATGGTCTAGGTTACATGGCTCCCATAATAACTCCCACAAGGCTTATACATAGCTATAAGTTCTTACTGGAGAATTTATTTATCTATGACATGGCTCCCGAGGGCTATTTCTCATAAGAGCTTATGGATACATAGCTTGGAGGGTTGTAAAGCAAATCAAATAGCTTACAAGAATTTCAAGGGTCCTTATGTGATACATAAGCTGCGTATTGATTAATCTAAGGGTCAAGAAAAAAATCAAAGAACATCAGTAGACATTGCAAAGTTGAGTCTATAGAAGCTTGTGTTTCCCACTTTAAAGTTCTCTGTACCATGATATTTAATCTATCCCACAGGTCTCATGAGGGTAGGCAAGTGTTCTACAGCTATAGCAAGAGTAGGAGCTTGATGTAGAGAGTGTAGGTTTGTTAAAGTTGCTAAATATATAATTTCATGTAAATTTACAAGTAAAGTCAAGACATAGCTACCACATACCCCCATGTAATAAAAATATATTATACATTTACTAGACCCTACCCAATGCTTATCCAATCTACTTTATATACTATACCCACCATACACTAGCACGTAACCCACCTATACCCCTTGCTTACACACACTCTACCACATACAATGCTCATATCCCTATTACATAACACTTTCCACATGCCCACCACAAACGCCCCTGCAAACCCACCCTGTTACCCTATTACCTGTGCACCCTAAACAGTTAGGGCCTCATTCAATTGCAATTTTACCAATTGAAAAGGGCTCTAAATAAGCACATAGCATTATTTTTTTAAAGAAGTTTTTAGTTAGTAAAAACCTTGCTTTTGGATAGATGTTTACTAACTGAAAACTTCTTTAAAAAATATATGTTATGTGCCTATTTAGAGGCCTATTCAATTGGCCAAATTGCAATTGAATGAGGGCCTTAGTATACACATGCAAATCACATGGAATGCACATTTTTATTTTATACAAAAATAAACACTACTTTTTGAATTCATGTGAGTGGGTAGTTATAGTGCATGTTAGTGAATTTGCATCTCTGCGTTCAGTGGTTTGTCTAATTATTTTTTTGTTTGTTGTAGGATAGAGGGGGTGCCTTTTCTGCTTGCAGTAGCAATTAAGTGGTCCAGGCACTAAACAAATCATGATGGGTTTGTAATATATAAATTTACCCAATAAAGCTGTCATCATTACTATATCGGTGAGGAGGGGAGAGAAGGAGAGGAAAGACAGTGGGAGTCTGGGGAAGAGGAGTACAGAGAGGTGAGACATGATGAAAGGGAGAGGAGTGGAGTCATGAAGAGGAAGAGAGAGTGTGAGGAGGAGTTGAGGCCGGAAAAATCAGAGAGAGGGGTAAAGGAAAGGGGAAGAGGAGGTAGAAAGGCAGAGGGAGTTACAGGTTCATAAGCCTTAAGAACAGTGTGGTAGGTCACTAGGATTAGTTGGGGGAGAAGAGTGGTGAGCCCAGGCTTCAAGTCCAATACAGTCAGAGGGTGATGAGGTTGACAAGAATCATGGGGCCCCCAATTACTCCCAAAAGGGATTTATGGATGTCCTTAATGCCATACATGACCGGTTACATATCCTGCATAGTAGCGTTGAGGTTAATACTGGTTAGAACTGGTTAGAGGGCAAGCATGTGGCGAGAGGTGGCAGCAGAGGCCAGTGTTGTGGGGGGGGGGGGGGGGGTTCAGGTACTGGATGTATTGGACATTAAGAGAGTGAAGCACAGATATGATGATGCAAGAGGTGCAGGTGATGGTACCACCACAGATGTGGAGAAACATATGTGGTAAGAAATTCTGAGGAGCAGGACACAGACCGGCCTGAGACCCTGCAAGGAGAGTACATGCACCCCATTCTTACAACACAATATTTTTTAACAAACATACACAATTATACACTGATATGGCATACACCACATAACAATAGCTATGGAACTCAGCTGTAATACAGATGTCTTAAACACAATGTAGCTAATGTCCATCAATTAATAATTATTGTGTCCTGAAAACCACACAACATGTGTCAAGTGATATTAATAGTAATAATATAGCTTAAAGAGACATATCGCTATACTTACACAAAATCATGGCTTAAGTCTTTGGCCAACCTATGGCTATATCCTCAAGATGACAGTGTACATTATGTCAATCCCCCAGACCCATGACATCTTAAAAGGGCATTAAAAGTTACCTGTTGTTAAAATGAAAATAAATGAATCCATTGCATGTATAAAAATCATGTGTTTCACCAGAGCTGAAAAGCTGTGTGGTGTTTCAGTCTGTGATTGATTACTATACAAACAATTAATTAGTTGATTTGTTTAATTTTAAACAGGTAACTTGTAATGCCTCCTTAATTACTGATAAATTATCAAGGCATCTCCGAATTTTCAACCCATAATTTCAAAATGTACAGAAGAATTGGAAAATTAAATTATTTTCTTCTACAGCACCACAGCAGCAGCTAACAGAGAAGGAACAGAAGGAGGTGAAGGACTTCAAATTCATGTGGAGTTTGGGGAGGAGATGCCTGGTCAAGCTGCTGCAACTGTGAATTTTGACTCCACAGCACACCTAATCTCCCTCATTGATCCACCGCCAACATATATAGATCTTGGGTCTTAAGGTGCTGCCCCCTCTAACACCAACACACCCTTCAAGACAGTCCACATTAGTACCACCACGACCATCACAACCACAACTTCCCAGACTGACAGCATCACTGAGTATAGGAATGACTAGTAGACATTCAGCTCCGGCAGCAATCTGGGCATACACTTATATATTAAATTCAAAGCCTGTATCGGCATTGGCATACCCGCAATGGCTGTTTGCTTGAAATTCAGCTGCGTTACAAAGTGATTAAATTAGAACATGCAGCGAGTTACGGGCTTGAGACGCACACCCGTAAACCATTCTTGCGCACGTTGGATGTGCTGCTGTGAACATGATCAACTAGTCAAACCGTAGTTACAGGTTTAGACGGAGCCAATGGCAACAGAGATCGTCATCATTACATCACTGAAAAATGGAGGTTAGATTTCAAAGCATTACGGGCTTCAATTATGAGTTTGATCGGACCCGCATTCCAGAAATAATGCAATATTAATAAATCAGTAAATATGATATTCTAGTCCATCCGAGTTCCATTATATGTACACATTGATTGCCCCGGATCGATATAACACGAAAATTAAGCAGAAAGAAAATGTATTTTATATTGCAGATTTGCGAGCTTGAGAATGTTGTGCTATTAATTCTAATACCTAACATTGCTTTCCATTTAATTACAAGTACAGTAGTGTGTGTACATTTACAGTGCTTCGGATAGGACTTTAACCCCCTAGGGTGTCCTATCTAGTACCCATTAGCTTTTTGGCTCCATTTGCGGGTTACGGGGTTGAACGCCAGTGATTTAGTTGCAATTTGATAGCGTGCTTGGAACGTAACAGTTACTGGTTTGACAGAAAAAAGGATTTGCAGCCGCGGAGTGTAATTTTCGACATCCTGCAAGTTTTTTTCGCCATTACCCCGCAAATCATTGCTTTACGGGGCTTATTTAATAGCCGCAAGTCTTACGGGCTACGTTACAGGCTACGGTTTTACACGTTGAGGGAATTTAATAGGGCTGATAGACAGAAAGCTGCTCCACAGGAGTTTGAATATAAATGTAAAGATCTGCTTCACAAAGAGTACTCACAGAGCCTTGCAAGAGCACATAGCATATTCAGTAACTCTTACGGGAGCCATGTAATAGCACTTTAGGTAATATCCACTGTAGCAGTAGGGAAGAGTTGATGCATAGCAATCACTTGCATGGGTTTACTCATAAGGGTTTGCTGTGGGTGAAATGTAATAGCTAGAAAGCTCCCTGTGCTGGAAGTACACACACAAGATGCCTTACAGCAGGTGTGTCTCCTAGCTACTATCTAGCCCATCGGTAGCCATCAATTCTGGATGTATTATGGTGTGTTAATGTTAGCAGTAATGGTAGCAGTAACTCTGATTTCCTGATTTATTAACCTAAATCCCTTATCCTCACCTCCTGAAAAGTAGCTATCCCGTCACTGGTGGGAAAAACCATATTCTCTGCCCAACTTTCAAGCATGAGATCTACCTACTCTGAATCTTGCCAGGTGTTATAAATCTAGGCTAATCAATTAAACCATATGGACAGACTGCTAACAATTAATATCTATTGATTGATCTACTATGTATTTAAATTAATTAATTAAAGTTACATATTTAGGCCAGTTGATCATTATTTACACTAGATCGTTTGGGAGAATTGCAGCATTGTTTTAATGTGCACCTGCCATAATTTAGTTTTTCATCAATGGACAAAACAACAAAGACTATTTTGTGTTAATGGTTTTTAAATCTGCTTTGCCATTTTATATAAACAAAGACATCTTACCCCTCCAGTCTGTATGTTCTGTCTCAAGGACACCAGAGATTTAATATTTCATTTTTCATTTTCATTTAGGCCCCCTTAAATATTAAACAACATGTAAAAAATGTTAATGACCTTTTAGGAGTTTGAAAATATAATAGTTCCAATATTATTACTGTATGCAGCTAAAATGTTAATTGTATTACTATTTAATGAATAAAGTCATGTTTAGAGGATACTTTATATTTAAGAATCACATACTATAGTTGTGAGCCTCACAAAGTGAGGCGAGCTGTTGAGGCATAGAAGACTTTCTGAGCTCGGAAACTTAGGCTAATTGTCCTGCGAGCTTCGCAAAGCGAGGCAAGCAGTTGAGGCATTGAAACATGAGAGACTTAGACTGAAACGAGCTCTGAAGGAGTTCGTGCGAGCCTCAGAAGCGAGGCGAGTCGTTGAGGCATTGAAACACGTGGGACTTAACCTACAATTTATTAATTACTACTTACAAAAAAAAAATGACAATGCACTACAAAAAATATATATTTTACAGTGCACTTATATATCTGTAGTATTGCTCATTGGCTGACAGGGATAGCATATTATGGGCCTCATTCTATTAGCGGCCGCAGCCGTTGCGGGGCCGCAAGGACCGGCCGCAAGCTATTCGGCTATTCTATTCCCTTACGGCCGGAGGCTCCGGCAGGCTTGCGGCCGGTGCCTTGCTATCTCTTGCGGCCGCTCGCGCCAGAGGAAAGCCTTTGATCTAAAATGGCCGCAAGAGTTTTGCTATTCAATTGCTCCGGGAAACCTCTCTGCAAGGCTAAAAGCGAGCCGCAGCTTACTTGCAGGAAAGAGGTCTCGCTAGCACCAATTAAGCACATAAAATAGCTCAAATAAAGCCATCCTGCACTTTGAGAAGACTATAAAGGGATTTTAGGTGTTAGAAAAAATAGCACATAATTATCCTGTACTCAAATCCGTAAAATATTTAATTTTTAATATCCGTAAAATATCCATGTAAAAAGTCCAGAGTGCTTGGAGCACCTCAGACACACCCACGCCGCAGCCGGAAAATAAACAGTTAATTTGAACTCGGGTTTGGGCAGATGTGCAAGCTTGAGAGTGGGTTCCTTTTAATCCTCATGTCCCCCAATATGATCCCTAGCATTTACATAGCTGTACAGTGCAGGCTTGAATTTATTTTTGAGTTTTTATATTTCACAGATTACGGCCGGTTCCAAGATATGCGGCCGGCCGTAAAAGGAGATCCTTGCGGGGCCGTATAATAGAATCGCGAGTTAACTGAACCCCCGCAAGGAATCGTAGCCTTACGGCCGATTTACGGCCGCTAATAGAATGAGGCCCTAATTAATTAGTAATTACTAATTTCAATAAAACATTTTTGGACAATGACCTTATTAGTATTGCTCATTGGCCTACAGGGATAGCACACGCAAAGCAGTTAAAGATTTAAAACACTTTATTATGCTCTGAGACCTGCTACATTTCATATTGATGCTTAGTCCTTTACGTTTTGCATGTTGGCCAATTAAACATCATACTTTCAGTAATTCATTAATTAATTGAATGCAAACATTAAAAATGCTTTTCATGTCATTTTACAGTTTGCTCATCGCTGTGAACACTTGACTTGCATGAACACAGACCGTGAGCTTTGCAGCATTTCCTCTGCAATTACATCACCATTACAGGTATACGATTTAATGATGCCCTTCTTAAGAAAACATGATTAAGTCTTTTTGTTTTGCATTAATCACAGTTATTGATTAATTAATTAATGTATATTAATTTATTCATTAATTAGCATTTAATAATGTAATTTTTTGGGGGGACAATGACCTTATTAATTCTTACATAGATGCTTAGCTATTTACCTTTTAATGCATGACAATTAAACATCACACATTGATTAATTAATTAATTGAATCCAAAAATTAAAAATCCTTTTCACCCGGTATATGCTAATGACGTGACGTCACATGCACGCCACGTCATTAGCATTGGCCGGGTCAAGACGCCGGAAGGAGCGGAGGCCGGTGCAGAAACTGCAGATGGAGGTAAGTGAGGGGAAAGGGAGAGGGGGAGGTATTTAGAGGGGTAAAGTGAGGAGGGGGGTTTAGAATGAGGAGGGGGGTTGAGGATGAGGAGGGGGTGGAGGTTGATGAGGGGGGTGGAGGATGAGGAGGGAGGTTGAGGAGGGGGGTTGAGGTTGAGGAGGGGGTTGAGGATGGGGGGGTTGAGGCTGAGGATGGGGGGGTTGAGGTTGAGGAGGGAGGTTGAGGAGGGGGTTGAGGATGAGGAGGGGGGTTGAGGAGAGAGGTTGAGGAGGGAGGTTGAGGAGAAAGGTTGAAGATGAGGAGGGAGGTTGAGGATGAGGAGGGGGGTTGAGGTTGAGGAGGGGGTTGAGGATGAGGAGGGTGGTTGAGGAGGGAGGTTGAGGATGAGGAGGGAGGTTGAGGATGAGGAGGGAGGATGAGGAGGGGGGTTGAGGAGGGAGGTTGAGAATGAAGAGGTGGGTTGAGGAGGGTGATAAGGGAGGGGGGAAGAGACACAGGGAAGGGAGAGGGGGGAAGAGACACAGGGAAGGGAGAGGGGTGAAGAGACACAGGGGAGGGAGAGGAGAGAAGAGACAAGGCAAGAAAAGGGAGAGAGAGGGGGGGACACAAGAAAAGGGCACACAAGAGGAGGGCACAAGAGGGACACAGGGGGCAGCACCCTCGACTTATACTCAAGTCACTAATTTTTCCCAGTATTTTGTGGTAAAATAGTTGCCTCAGCTTATACTCGGGTCGGCTTTTACTCGAGTATATACGGTAATTATTAAAATAATAATATAATATTTTACATTGACCGTAGTTATCAATACATATATGCTTAGCTCTTTATGTTTTCGTGCATGCCAATTAAATATCAGAGATTGATTAATGAATTAATTTAATTAAACAATTACAAATGCCTAATTTTACTGTTTCATTACAGCTACTTAGGTTTTGCATTGATGACAGGTAAGAATAATATGTACAATAAAAAAAAAATGATATCTTACAGATTTGAAGAAACACAAGGCCACAACTACAAGACCATCACAAAGTGGAAAATAACTTAATCTATTAATACTTCAGGTAAATAAGAATCAAAACTTACTCCTGTTATGATTGCCATTGTTTGCTACATAAGAAAACATTAAAATTGAAACTAAAACAATTACAGATTACGATGGCGGACAACGCAGAAGCAAAGAAAGAACAGAAAACAAGAAAGGCAAGGGAACAGAAGCAAATGTGGAGAGATGCTCAGTACCCTGAGACTTCACAAAGATTAAGAGAAGAAGACCGACAGGGACTTGCCAATAAAAGAAAAATTAGTCAAAAAGGACAAACTGAGTTTTATGGTGCTTCAAAGAAAATAAAAAGTAAACAAAAAAATGGCTGTGAAACATTGCCTAATGACCAAATATTGCCTCATGACACATGTTGATATAGATGACACCAATGTTGATATAGAAAGTAGTAGAGATATCTATGTTCAGGAAGCTCAGGGTAGTCCTTTATTTACAGTTCTAACAGTAGACACTTATTATTGTGGATTATTCAATGCGGTTTGTCAGTTTTGTGGGGCCTATCATTTTCTGAAGAAAAGACCAACTGATGGAGAGTTTATTAGTTGCTGTCAGAAAGAAAAGGTAAGACTTCCACAAAGACACACATTTCCAGAATATCTAAAAAGTATAATGAGTGATCCAAAATTTCCAAATTATAGCAATAAAAAAAAAAAAAAAACATCAGGCCTTATAACAGTGCAATTTTATATGCTTCAATGGGTGCAACATTAGCAGAAAATGTCACAGGACATGGTCCTTACTGTTTTAAAGTAAAGGACAAATTTACTAGCGGACTTTACATTTACACCCACAAGCAGGAGAGCAAAGGAAATTTGCACAGTTATATGTCCTAGATACAGTGGACGCTGTTGAACAACGAATGATGCTTTCTCAAAATAAACAATGCTTACCCATAGTCTTTGAACAACTGGATAACCTTATGGCCAACAACCCATATAGTCAAGCATACAAAAAATTAGCAGAGGTTGAAAACGAACAACAGGCACATGCACATATAAATCAATTGCCAATGCCAAGAGCAAACATGGCTCTCAAAAGAGATCACCATGGGGTGGGGGGCGAAGCTTGCATCCAACTGAGTAGGACGTGTCGAGCTGGAGCTCCGTATACTCATCTGCCTTATTGGGCTTTAATATTGCCCGAGACATCCAGGATTCCCCTAAATACACCTGGGGACAACTGGGGTAATGATCCTGACCCCCCACGGGATTCCCCATGCGAGAATCTTGGATGCGGCGACTACTTACACCCACAATCAAGGCAGGACCGGGACGTGCACTCCCAACCAGGGAGCTACTCCCTAGAGGTGGGCCTTCCATTCCGGGCTACTCATATCTGCGCAGAGGCACTGGAGACAGGGACACCGTCAGTGGATGTCTCAGATGTCCGGACCCCTGGTCGGAGAGGGGAGAGGCAAGGAAAGTAGGGGCCTGGGGAGAAGCGGCTGCCATCTTGTGAGGCCTGTGACGAGGGCTTGAGGCCTTCATTGTGTGCGCCTGGAGGCATACCCGCACCTAAGGAGACATCTGAGGACCCTGTAGAGCCCCACAGGGTCTGTGGACCAGAACTGGAGGGCCTCAAGCTCTCCCAAAGCAGACCTGGGGCCGAGAAGGGCTGGCTGGCGGGAAAAAGAAAAAGCCTGCGAAGCGATGGCCGCCATCTTGCGGCGCCACGAGCTAGACCTGAAGCCTAGGCCTATGCTTCCACGAGGCAACTTAAAGCCTTACAAGAGCCCAGCAGGGCTGAAGGAAGCCCATTGTAGGATCTGCCAAGCCCAGGGGCTCCTGGGAAAAGGTACCGTATTGCTGTCAGCACCAGGAGAAGGAGGTATGGCTTTGTGTGAGCAGGTGGCCACCATCTTAAGTGGACCTAATACAGGGGCCTGCAACACAATTCTACACTGAAGGCTATCCCTGGAAATCTTGGGCTACACAGTTGGGGTCTGTTTATAGGTGCCTCTCACCAAACAATACTTTTCAATACTGCCATAGGATCTTCCTGGGAAGCCAATCTGAACTGAAATCACTGGTTTTGTTTACACACTGGGAGAAAGGGCTACTCTTCCAAAGCCATGCATCCCCAAAGTTTCTGCCCTCACTTTGACCCTGACAACACAAGGCCCAAGGGCAGTGAATTCATTACTGGCAAAGACATTGCAACTTTATTAGATTTGAGTGTCTGGCAGACCCACTTGTATATAATTGCAGGCTGGTTCCATTGTTCCCTGCTTTAGGAGACCCAGCTAGCTCTGTTGCAGAGTACTAAAGCTGTATTGCACAAGACCAACTGCTTGGTGTTTGCTATCTGTTACTGTGGCTCTATACTACCACCCTGTGGCCACTCAGTATAATTACAACTGATACTCTGCAAAATAGAAGCTTTTGTTTGCTGAATAAAATCTAACCACTTTTGGAAGGAACTGCTAAATACCAATAAGACCCTGGAGGATTGTCTCCTCATTGGCTCCCTATAACCCTGTTAGGGGTTTAAGTCTGCACATTAAAGACTGCCTGAATCCTGCCTGTCCGGATTCTCCAAAGCCCTGCCTTCAAGAGAAATGTTTGAGATATCTTTGCGTCCCAAAAAGTTATTGAGCTACAAGATGTAAATATTATCCTACAGGGGGTTTTGATTAGCATGGCTACCATTATCAATCTTTCTCTTTAGTACAACTATGGAACTTAACTGCTAGCACTGATGCAGTATTCCTAATCATACAACTTTACACGGTTACAAGCAACTGCAACATAAGGAGGACCTTGACAATTTTCCTGACCATGTGAATCTTAAATCTTAATTATGAAGAAAAGCAAAAGGGACACCCTCGTGGCAAAAAGCATTCGGGAACATTTCTTGCCCAAGGCGGTCAAAGCCACGTCCCAAATAGACTTTGCCTCTGATCACTCGGATTCTTCAGAGCAAGAGGACCCCTCTAAAAAGGCAAAACAACATATTGATCTCTCTCCCAGATCAATAGCCACAATCGAACAACTTTTAACCAAAGTGATAGAATCATTGCGGAAAGATGTGAAGGAGCTTTGGCAAAGGACCCAACTACTAGAAGAAATAGTAGATCAGATTGGAGAGGCACAACAGCATGATATGTCTTCCATAGACCAAAACACATTCAACATCATGGAGCTTACAGACAAAATTGAGGACTTGGAATATCGGTCTCGCCGCCATAGCATCAGAATACAAGGAATACCAAGAGCTGTGGAGGACTTAACGGCTTACCTGAAAGAGACCTTTGCAGCTATATTCCCTGATCATATGCCCCCTAGGATGGTTGTTGTAAGATTTCAAAAGGCTAGGGACCTCCTACTTTCGGAGACCAGAAAATTGCAGTCAATCAAGGGCCCGGATAACTCCAATCTGCAATTCTATGCAGGTTTATCACCTAACACGCTGGACAGATGGAGACAGATGAAACCTGCTTTAGCAATTCTTCAACAGCATAAAGTGCAGTACCGTTGGAAGTTCCCTTTTGCCCTCACCGTTAACTATCAAGGCACTGCACCTACCACCTGCACACTGGAAGAGTGCCTGGCTGTAATACACCATTTACATCTCTGCCCAGCAGAAATTTTGGTAGACAACCAAGATCAACCTTCTCTGCCTCCTATTCCAAAAAGAAAAAGGACTCTAGTAGGCTCACAACCTCAAAAGGAGAATCCACTACCTCCTAGAACACCCAGAGACAAGAGCATGATCCGTAGGGGCCAAACCATCTATAGCTCACCACGCAAAGGGGATTCTAGACTTACTGCTGACCCATCAACTGCTGCGAGATCGGATTGAACTACAGCATAGCAAACGGAAGTGCAACACAAGATACTGTCTGGTGTCTGGACCGATGTGTACATTTATGTTATAGGAAGATAAAAGTAGAGAGTTTAGTTTAAACCTATGCTAATCAAACCCTTAGATCTTTGGAAATACAGAATTTATTTTTTGATTTTGACATAAGATAGTTACATAGTTACATAGGGCCTCATTCTATTAACGGCCGTAGGAGATGCGGGGCCACAAGGACCGGCCGCAAGCTATTCGGCTATTCTATTCCCCTCCGGACGGGTATTCCGGTAGGCTTGCGGCCGGTGCCTTGCTATCCCTTGCGGCTGCTCACTCCGGAGAAAAGCCTTTGATCTAAAACGTCCGCAAGAGAATCGGCCGCAAGAAAATCCTATTTGCAATTCAATTGCTCCGGGAACCCTCTCTGCAAGGCTAAAACCAAGCCGCAGCTTACTTGCAGGAAAAAGGTCCCGCTAGCACCAATTAAGCACAAAATATAGCCCAAATAAAGCCATCATGCACTCTGAGGAGACTATAAAGTGATTTTAGGTTTTAGCAAAAATAGCACAACATTCCCCTATACTTAAATCCGTAAATAAATTATTTTTTAATATATGTCAAATATCCATGTAAAAAGTCCAGAGTGCTTGGAGCACCTCAGACCCGCCCACGCTGCGGCAGGAAAATAAAGAGTTAATGTCAACTCGGGTTTGGGCTGATGTGCAAGCTTGAGAGGGGGTTACTATTATTCCTCATGTCCCCTAATATGATCCCTAGCATTTACAAAGATTTACAGTGCAGTCTTCAATTTATATTTGACTTTAAAGATTTTGGAGCTTACGGCCGGTTCCAAGATATGCGGCCGGCCGTAAGGGGAGATCCTTGCGGGGCCGTATAATAGAATTGCGAGGTAACAGAACCCCCGCAAGGAATCGCAGCCTTACGGACGATTTACGGACGATAATAGAATGAGGCCCATAGTAATTTAGGTTGAAAAAAGACTTTCAGTCCATCAAGTTCAACCTGTTAAGGTCTCCTCTGATCTGCAATATGCGGATTAGTTATTAATTAATTTGTTGATTAAATAATTATTAATAGTATAGTATTAAATAAAGAGTTAGTCCATCAAGTTCAACCTTTCTCAATCTCTATTGATCTTTTTAATGTGGACTATTTATTATTATTTTTATTTTTTAATTTTTTTTATTTTGTTATATAAAACATAAATATCAACAGTACAAATACACATAAAACAATTCGTATTCAATATTGGAGAGATGGGAGACAAAGGAAATATAATAAGTTTGTAAAGATAATTTCTAATTTCTCCTTATCTTCTTCTAGTGATTACTCACTTTTTTACCCTTATTTCTTCTCCCCCTTCCCCTTTTTTCTTTCCTTTACTTATTATAGAATACGACATAAAAAACATTTACATATATCACATATATAAGCTTTCATTCAACTCCCAAAATAGAACTTGTGGTATTCTATTCACCTTGTCTCAATCTTCCTCACCATCAATCGATAATGAGGAATGAGAGACGGAAAGGATATAGAGGATGGAAAAGAGAAGGAAGAACCTAGAGGAATTAGCCAATTCCTATAAATATAATCCCCAAGGGAGTTTCATTTCGTTTGTCATATCTAGTGTTAATGACTATATTGTTCCCATGTATTCCAATTGATTTTATTTTTATCTCTAAGACCATAGATATAATTCAACTTCATCAATTCTTTATTGTAGTTGATTTTGTTAGAAACTTCGCTCCAAGGTGGAGTTGTGGGCGGTTTCCAATATTTCACTAAAAGGTATTTCATAGTTAATCAAATATGTGATATCAGTAATTTATCCCTTGGAAAATTTTTATCTAATTGGAAATTAAATAGGATTACATCTGGTATACATGGGAAGTCAGTTTTTAGCATAGTTGTTAAATGACTACAGCATTCTTTCCAGAAGTTTTGAATTTTTGTACATTCCCACCACATATGAGCTGCAGTACCAATTTGGTCGCAGCCTTTCCAGCATAGTGGGGAGGACAAATGATTAAATTTATTAATTGAGGTCGGAACAAGGTACCACTTTTGAGCTAGCTTGAAATATAAATCTTTAAGTGAACTGTTTACCGAGGATTTCTTAATTAACCTTAAAGCTGTTATCCAATCATTGTCTACATAATGTATTTTAAAGTCATTTTCCCATTCCTTTACCTTCTCTGATTTTATATATTGCAAACCTTTTTCCCTTATTTTATTAATCTTAGAGATAAGATGAGTCACATGACCCTTAATTAAAAGTGACTCTAACTCATACATTTTATCTATATTTATCAAAGGATATCCCTTCTTTTTTAGTACTTCTACAATGCCTATATAATTTAACCATAATATCTTATCAGTGGAATATTTCTTCCTAAAGTCTGTAAATTTTAATAGGGAACCTTGATCATATAAATCTATGACATTATTAAGTCCGGCTTTCTCTAGATCTGCTATAACTTTGTTATTATTTTCGTTCTTCAGAATGTCTATTGGAGCTGATAGAGACGGAAAATGGAAGAGTCCTAGTTTAACTTTATTATTATCCCAAAATTTTAGCAGTGATCTTATCCCCTTTGGTAAATTGCCCCATTTATCTTTTCTGTCTATAAATTCCCCCAATAGTGATCTAATTGAGGGAGAGCCCACAAGATCTTCCTCTATATTCTTCCAGCAAGTATTCCTATTTTTAATATTCATATTGATTATATGGGATAATGCAATATTTTCACAGATTTCTCTAATATCCGGTGATCCAATTCCACCAAGTTCAAAGTTTCTATTAGCTATTATCTTTTTTACTCTCACTTTTTTATTTTGATAAATAAAGCTATCAATTAATTTCTGAATATTTTTAATGACCTGACCTGATACTTTTTCTGGAATACATCTGAATAAGTATGTTAATTTAGGGATTATACTCATTTTAACAGTTGCTATTCGGCCTGACCATGATAATCTTATATTTCGCCACTCATAAAATAATAGTCTAATTTCTTTTATTAGATCTGGTATATTCTCTTCTATTATTTTATCAATATGAAATTTGAATCTTATACCTAGATGTGTTATACTTCTTTGATGCCAGTTAAAAGTATAACTATTTTTTAATTTGATTATATCATCAAATTGTACACCGTTATGAATTATGTCAGACTTTAATTGGTTTATTTTAAAGTATGAAGCTTTCCCAAAATCAGTCAGTAATTCCATCAGGTTATTAATAGATTCAACTGGGTCTGTTATAGTCACTATGATGTCATCCGCGAATAGCATAACTTTATATTCTATTTGTCCTATTGTTAAACCTCTAATTTTATTATGGCATCTAATTCTTGAGGCCAATGGTTCTAAGAAAAGTAAGAATAATATGGGAGAAAGAGGGCAGCCTTGACGGGTCCCGTTAGAAATTCTAAATTTTTCTGATTGAAAATTTGGACCAACTATATATGCAGATGATTTTTCATATAATGCTTTAATTGTTTTAGATATAAAGTTGGTCAATCCAAACTTATCTAATACTGCTTCTAGGAACTCCCAGCTGACCCTGTCAAATGCTTTTTCAGCATCTAAAGACAGGATCAGCGTAGGAATTCCCGTTTTTTTTTGCTTGGAATATCAAGTTTACTAACCTTCTAGTGTTATCTGACGCCTGTCGACTTTGGACGAATCTAGATTGGTCTATATGTATTAATTTCGGCAGTATCTTATTAAGCCTATTAGCAATTATTTTCGCATATATTTTTAGATCTATGTTTATAAGAGAAATTGGTCTATAACTTGTAATTTCCTCCGGGTTTTTCCCAGGTTTTAGAATATTTACAACTTTGGCCACAACCATTTCCTCCTCTATTGTTCCTGAATTTTTAATTTCATTAAACATCTCTAGAAGACCAGTTCTAATTTCTTTCCCAAGGAATTTGTAAAACAAATGGTCAAACCCACCAGGTCCTGGGGCTTTATTGGATTTGACCTTTTTTATTACTTCTTCTATTTCCTCCGGAGTGATTTCTTTATCAAGATATTTATAGTCCTCGCTGTCGATTGAGGGTAGAGTTGTTTTGTCCAAGAATGTATTTATATCATCTCTATTAAGATTTAATTTATTTTCATTATTATAAAGAGATTTATAAAATTCTGTAAGGATTTCTCCTATTTTATCTGGGTGAGTATAACTTTTACCATCTGGTCCCTTGAGACTTAATATTTTTCTTTGATTAGTTTGTTTCTTAAGTTTTTGTGCTAAATATTTACTTGTTTTGTTCGCCAATAAGAAGTGGGTTTGTTGAAATCTCCACACCAAAGAATCTGCCTGACTTTGCAGAGCCTTATTTATTTGCTTGTTTAAATTAATAATTATACTTGTTCCTTCCTTGTTCGGGCAAATTTTTTTTTTTTTTAATTGATTATTCAGCTCTATATATAGTGTTCTTAATGGTTTACCTCTTTCTTTTCTAATATTGGCCATTATAGAGATTATTTGACCACTTATTACAGATTTATATGCACACCATAGGGTAACATTTGACTTGACCGTATTTGTATTAGTTTTTCATATAATGCTTTAATTGTTTTAGATATAAAGTTGGTCAATCCAAACTTATCTAATACTGCTTCTAGGAACTCCCAGCTGACCCTGTCAAATGCTTTTTCAGCATCTAAAGACAGGATCAGCGTAGGAATTCCCGTTTTTTTTGCTTGGAATATCAAGTTTACTAACCTTCTAGTGTTATCTGACGCCTGTCGACTTTGGACGAATCTAGATTGGTCTATATGTATTAATTTCGGCAGTATCTTATTAAGCCTATTAGCAATTATTTTCGCATATATTTTTAGATCTATGTTTATAAGAGAAATTGGTCTATAACTTGTAATTTCCTCCGGGTTTTTCCCAGGTTTTAGAATATTTACAACTTTGGCCACAACCATTTCCTCCTCTATTGTTCCTGAATTTTTAATTTCATTAAACATCTCTAGAAGACCAGTTCTAATTTCTTTCCCAAGGAATTTGTAAAACAAATGGTCAAAACCCACCAGGTCCTGGGGCTTTATTGGATTTGACCTTTTTTATTACTTCTTCTATTTCCTCCGGAGTGATTTCTTTATCAAGATATTTATAGTCCTCGCTGTCGATTGAGGGTAGAGTTGTTTTGTCCAAGAATGTATTTATATCATCTCCATTAAGATTTAATTTATTTTCATTATTATAAAGAGATTTATAAAATTCTGTAAGGATTTCTCCTATTTTATCTGGGTGAGTATAACTTTTACCATCTGGTCCCTTGAGACTTAATATTTTTCTTTGATTAGTTTGTTTCTTAAGTTTTTGTGCTAAATATTTACTTGTTTTGTTCGCCAATAAGAAGTGGGTTTGTTGAAATCTCCACACCAAAGAATCTGCCTGACTTTGCAGAGCCTTATTTATTTGCTTGTTTAAATTAATAATTATACTTGTTCCTTCCTTGTTCGGGCAATTTTTTTTTTTTAATTGATTATTCAGCTCTATATATAGTGTTCTTAATGGTTTACCTCTTTCTTTTCTAATATTGGCCATTATAGAGATTATTTGACCACTTATTACAGATTTATATGCACACCATAGGGTAACATTTGACTTGACCGTATTTGTATTAGTTATAAAGAATTCTCTGGTTTCTTTTTTTATAGATTCTAGTATTTCGCCATTCTTAAAAATTATTGGGTCAATCCTCCAAGTATTTTTTAGGGAAACGTTGTCTTTTCTATCTTCTATAACTAATGATAAGATGGAGTGGTCAGACCAAGTGGTCGGGATTAGATCAATATTTTTTGTTGATCTTATTGTCTTTATATCTAAAAAAAAGTAATCCAATCTTGAATAAGATCTATAGTGGTTAGAAAAATGAGAAAAGTATTTTTCATGTGGATGGAATATTCTCCAGCAATCTAATAAATCATATTCGCCCATCTTTTTATTAAATTCTGTAGAGGTCTTAGTGATTTGATTTATTGTTTTTTTGTTAATCTTACCTACTCTGTCATTTATAGGATCCATAATCATATTGAAATCCCCACCTATAATTATCTTCCCTTTTCTAAATTTGGTCAATTCTTTAAGGATTTTTTTTAAAAAGCTAATTTGATTGATATTTGGAAAATATAAATTGACTATGGTCATATACTTGTCATTAATCTGACCACCCCAGATTATATATCTCCCTAACGGGTCTATGCTTCTAAACTCTTCTATTATTTTTAACTCTTGGCTGAAAAATATCGATACACCTCTAGATTTTTTATTAAATATAGAGTCAACTCTGAGGTTATATTTTTTTTTATCCATATATTTCAGTGCCTCTTTATTCCAGTGTGTCTCCTGTAAGAGCAATATGTCTGCTTTTGGACTATTTATTATTAATTGTTAATTGATCCAGAGGAAGGCAAACAGAAAAAAAAAAAAACATTGAAACTTTGCCAATTGTCTCATAAGAAAAAAAAAAAACAAAAGTCCTTCCTGACCCCAGAAACTGGCGATCAAATTTCTCCCTGGATCAATATTCCTTCGCTAGTTATCTAGGATAGCCTTGAATGCCCTCTTCATTTAAAAATATATCTAACCCCTTTTTGAAGTTGTCTATCGAATTCGCTGTTACCACCTCCTTTGGTAGAGAATTCCACAGTTTAACCACCCTAACTGTGAAGAACTCTTTTCTTTGTTTAAGGTGAAATCTTTTTTCCTCTAACCTCAAAGGGTGTCCTCTTGTCAGTTGAAAATCTCTTGCTACAAAAAGTTCACTTGACAAAGCCTTATATTGACCCTGGATGTATTTAAATAAGGTAATCATACCCCCTCGTAGACGCTTTTTTTCTAGCGAAAATAAGTTTAATTTGGTTAGTCTTTCTTCATAACTTAGCCCCTCCATTCCCCTTATTAGTTTGTAGCCCTTCTCTGTACTTTTCCAGCTCTAAAATTTATTTTTTATGAAGCGGTGACCAAATTGTACTCCATATTCCAAATTAGGGTGTACTAGGGCTTTGTATAGTGGCAGAATTATATTTGCTTCCCTTGCTTCTATACCTTTCCTAATACATGCTAATATTTTACTTGCCTTTGCAGCTGCTGCTTGGCTTTGAGCGCTGTTACCTAGGTGGTTGTCCACTAGTACTCCCAAATCCCTTTCAATATCTGATACCCCTAGATTTGCTCCATTAAGATTATAGATTGCATGGCTATTTTTCCTTCCCAAATGCATAACCTTGCATTTATTTGTATTAAATCTCATCTGCCATTTAGCCGCCCATTTCTCTAATTTATGCAAATCCCTTTGTAGGGAAAGTACATCATTATCTGATTTTATTACCTTGCACAACTTAGTGTCATCAGCAAAAATGGAGACACTACTTTTGAGTCCTACTTCTATGTCATTTATAAATATGTTAAAAAGGAGAGGACCTAATACTGAACCTTGAGGAACCCCACTTATCACATTAGACCAATCAGAGTATGTTCCATTCACAACAACCCTTTGCTTCCTGTCTTTTAGCCAGCTCTCGATCCATGAGCAGATATTTACTGCAATTCCTGTATCCCTTAGTTTGCTCACTAGTCTTCCATGTGGCACTGTATCAAATGCCTTTGAAAATCTAAAAAGACTACATCCACTGAGTTGCCCTGATCCAAGTTCCTACTAACCTCCTCATAAAAACTAATTAGATTGGTCTGAAACGACCTATCCTTCATAAATCTGTGTTGACTGCTACCTATGATCTTGTTCAAATAGACATATTCTTGTATTCTGTCCCTTATTAACCCTTCCAAAAGCTTCCCAACTACAGATGTGAGGCTCACTGGTCTATAATTCTCTGGATTTACTCTAGATCCCTTCTTAAATATAGGAATCACCTCTGCTTTTCTCCAGTCTTCCGGTAGAGACCCTGTAGTGAGTGAGTCTTGAAAAATTATATACTGGTTTGGCTATTACAGAACCCAGCTCCCTCAGTACCCGTGGATGTATTCCATCAGGACCTGGGGCTTTATTAACATTTATTTTCTCCAATCTCTTTTGGATTTCTTCCTGCGTTAACCAATTATTTAGTGATGGTAGTGTAGCCTCATTATGTTGCGGTGTCCCAACCAATGGTACCTCCCTTGTATATACAGATGAAAAGAACCTCCTATTTAGCTCATCTGCCTTTTCCTGGTCACTAATTATCAGATGGCCTGTGTCACATTGTAATGTTCCTATAGCTTCCTTTATGGCCTTCTTCCCATTAATATATTTAAAAAATATTTTAGGGTTAGTCTTACTTTCCATTGCAACTGACTTCTCATTTTCTATTTTAGCCAGTCTAATAGCCCTTTTGCAAGCCTTGTTGATTTCCTTATAGTCACATAAAGCTGCCTCTGTTCCCTCCTTCTTGTATAATTTAAATGCATGTTTCTTTTTCCTCATCATGATCTTTAAGTCATTGTTAAGCCACATGGGATATGATTTACTCCTATTCATTTTATTTCCACATGGTACATGCCGATGAGTATGTTTATTTAGTAAGGATTTGAATGTTGTCCATTTATTTTCAGTATTTTTCCCTGTAAGTACTTTGTCCCAGTCCATATGTAGTATTGCTGCCCATAGCCCATTAAAGTTAGCCCTTTTAAAATTTAGAGGTTTTGTTGGCCCCTTACAACTCTGTTTTTTGTATTCAATCTCAAATGATACTGTGTTGTGATCACTGTTCCCCAAGGGTTCCCCTATTTTAACATTTGATATTATATCAATATTACTTGTGATGACTAAATCCAAGATGGCCCTATTTCTAGTAGGTTCTTGTATTACCTGGGCCAGATAATGATCCCCGAGTGTACTCAAGAACCTGCTCCCCTTAGCTGAGCTGCTGGTCTAATTTATCCAGTTTATTTCAGGGTAATTAAAGTCTCCCATTATTAGAACTTGCCCATGCTTAGCTGCATTTCCAATCTGTAACAATAATTGTATTTCCTCAATTTCAGCTATATTTGGGGGTTTATAGCATACTCCCACCAATATGCGTTTAGAATTAGCTCCTCCACTATTTAGCTCAACCCACAAAGATTCAATGATGCCGTTAGTGCCAGCATAAATATCTTCTCTGACTATAGGCTTAAATTCAGGCTTAACATACAGACAGATCCCTCCTCCTCTTTTACCTTTCCCCCTATCTTTCCTAAATAGGTTATAACCATCCAGATTAACAGTCCAGTCATGAGATTTATCCCACCATGTTTCAGTAATGCCTATTAAGCCCCATTTTTCTTGTACTGCTAATATTTCTAGCTCGTCCATTTTCGCAGGCAAACTTCTTGCGTTAGCAAGCATACACTTTATGTTGCTATGGCTCTGCCGTTGTGAAGTGCTTGCCACTGTATTTGAGGCCCCTATTAATACCTCCCTACTGTCTATTGTAACCCTCCCCCTTCTCCTCCCCCATGGGTAACTAATTCATCCCTTTCCCTCTCTACCCTTTTTACCCCAATACTTCTATATAGTCCATCCCCCCACCTACAAGTTTAAAAACTCCCCCAGCCGTTCTACCATCCTATCCCCTAGCACAAAAACTCCCTCATCATTAAGGTGCAATCCATTCCTGCTATAGAGATTGTACCCAATTGAGAAGTCAGCCCAGTGCTCTAAAAACCCAAAACCCTCTGCACTGCATCCCTTTTTTAGCCATGCATTAACCTCCCTAAGCTCCTTCTGCCTCCCTGGGCTAGCACATGGCACTGGTAGTATCTCAGAAAATACTACCTTGGAGGTCCTTGCTTTAAGCTTATTCCCTATGTAACGGAACCCATTACTGTTTTACCCTGTCTTATGGTTATTTAATTCTTGGTTAAAATATGATCCTACTATTATACTGTATGTATGTTGGTGTGTGCTCTGCAGAATATTAGCCCAGACTATTGCAGACCTTGGCATAATAGATAATCCTATTACAGAGACTCCTCATAAGATAAGGAAGTCTATTGTATAAAGTGTTTTCATTCTAAGACATAAGAACAAAGAAGGATGATCTAATCAGTGTCTGATTGTATCAAAGTTGCCAGGTAGCCTCAGGGAGGCGTGACCCACCTATTGTCCCTCTATGTGTATTGTGTGGCCAACTATGGGGGATGTGTATTGCCTGTGGGAAGAGATGGGTATATATATTTCTGCACAACAAAATAAAGTCAGTAGTCTTGAACTCCCTATTGAGTGTCGTCCAATATGGGAGGTTGGGAATGGTGAGACTGTAGTGCCTCTTGGGTATTTTACCGTATACCAGCGGAGATATTGGATTCGTGTTCCAACTCCGTTACACCCTAGTTCTCTAAAATCATTCTTTAGGACGCTCCATCCCACATTAACTTTGTCATTGGTACCAATGTGTACCAAGACCGCCAGTTCATCACCAGCCCCTCCCAATAATTTATCCACTTGATCCACAACATGCCGAACCCGAGCACCAGGGAGACAGCAAACTGTTCGATTGCTGGGATCTGGGTGACAAATTACCCTGTCTACCTTCAAATAATAGAGTCCCCTACCACCAAAACATGTCTGTTGCTCTGCCTATTCTGCCCTCCCTCTCGTCCAGTAGAACTGTTCTCCCGGCTGTTAGAGGGAACAGCTCTATCTGGCATTGCCATTCCTGAATGGACATCCCCAACAGTTTCACTCAATCTGGTAAATCTGTTGGTGTTTGCCAACTCAGAACTGACCTGCCTCCTCCTGTTCCCCCTGATTCCCCTTCTAACTGTAACCCAGCTACCTCCCTGGACATCCTAACTAGCTCCAGCTCCTCCCTCCATACTAGGCCCAGCTAAACTGTGATCCGTGAGCACCATCTCCCTTTCCAGTGGAGCAGTATCATTAAGTGCTGCAATTCTCCTCTCCAGATCTTCAATTTGAGCTTCCAGAGAGGCAACATGCTCACACCTGTCACAGAGGTATGGACCCTGGATCATCTGTTTCAGTAGTTCATACATTTGGCAGGATGTACACTGAGTGAGGTTACCACTGGACTGACTCATGATTATCAGTTACAAAAATACAGTGAGAAAACAAATCAATGTATTTGTATAAAGATTGCTTTTCTACACCTTAATCCAAACAAAACAGAAAAAAAATATATACGTTTGTTTTCTGTTTTTTTCTTATAATACCCCTTTTCTTTGGATTTCCTCCTTTTATTTAGTCTCTTACACACTAACTACACTTACACTAGAAATGATTGCAAGCCCCCCACAGCTCCCAAGCTCCCAAGATCTTTTAATTTAAATCTGAAAAAGTTACAATGTTGTTTAGTTTGTTAACTAATGTTTACAGAGAAAGAGAAATGCTAAATTCACTGGCGCAGCAGAATAACTGCCGGGCAAATGTAGTCTTTGCAGCCGAAACAAACTTACTAATTAAGAAAGTTACAACTAACCTTGTATGTTTAATGGAAAGTAGCCGAGGATCAGTTCCCTTGAACACCACAACTTTAGTACTTAAGAGTGATGTTGCTCCTATTGTTTATATATATGATAGATCTCTACAATGTGCAATACTAATGCTATATCTTTATGCTTCTCTCCTAGTCTATGTTGACAGTGAACTGACTTTCCAGCGCTTGCAGATGTCCCCTGAGCCCTCCTCTGTCCCGATCTCTTCTGGAAACCGCAAAAGAAGAGAAAAAGCAGATTGTAGAAAATTGCTCACACACATAGGCTCTAAATTAGAATGAGTGAATCGTAATACACATTTATTATCCACAATGTGAAAGGGTTCAACTCCCCCTTTAAGAGACGGAAAGCTTTTAGGTACTATAGACAGTTTAAGTCTTCAGTCATTTTCATGCAAGAAACCCACTTCTCGCATAAGAAAAAGCCAAGTTTTCTCCATAGGGATTACTCTATCGTATATACGGCCACCGAACCCACAAAGAAAGTTCTCATACACAAAACTTTCCAGTTTAAATTGGAACATAGCATTATTGATAAGGAGGGACACTACGTTTTAGTAACCGGGAAAGTCTCGGGTATACCCTTTGTATAAGAGAAGAGAAGGACAAACTGCTATTATTCATGGCCAAATGGTCGATAATAGATATGTAGTTCCATACAATCCACATTTGATGATGAAGTACAATGCACACAAATGTCAAAGCTTACACTTCTATCAAATCCATCAAATATGTGTATAAATATATATACAAAGGATATGATGCAGCAACTGTTGTTGTGCAAGAGCACAAAATGAACAAGAAAGTCCAATTTTACATGATGACCTTTCATCTTATTTAGATGCTCGCTATGTCAGTGCTCGAGAAGCAATATGGCGTCTTCTGAAATTTGAGATGCATGACCGGTCACATGCTGTATATTGATTAGCTGTACATTTGCCACAAAGTCAATTTGTTTGCCTTACTGCAGGGAATGAAAGAAATGCAAAAATGAACATAGAACAACAACACTTGGTTTCAATTAAATTGCCAGGACAGTGAGGCCAAACAATTTTTATACAGTGAAGTTCCATATCACTATGTATTCGTTAATGGCCAATGGTGACAACAAAAGAAAAGATACTAATAAAATGATATCAAGAATGTATACTGTTAGTCCAAGAGACATTGAAGTTTCAGTTTAAGATTACTTCTTTTACATGTTCCCGGTGCAATTATCTGCAAGACATCAAAACTTCCTGGCAGATGATAAGGAATGGGAGAGATGTCTAGAAGAAGCTTCACTATGTCAAATGCCAAAGCAAATGAAAGAACAATTTGCATTAATTTGCATCTTTTGAAATGTACCTTATGCATTAGCTTTGTGGGAAACATTTTAATTAAATATGTGTGAAGACTTTTTGAAACGTTATGAGACCATTGCGCTGTTAAAAGCATTAATGCAAATTCAAGCAATCTTTCTTTGTCATGGATTAAATTGTTAGAAGGTGGCAGAACTGTGCATAGTGGATTTCAACTGCCAGTATCCATACTAGAAAAATCACTGTCTGCAGTAAGCAGTAAGTGTTGTTGTTCTATGTTCATTTTTGTCTAAGGCATTTGTTTCATTTCCTGCACCAACATATTCTGTAGGGCTGTACATAAGAGAAGTATAAGAGAAAGATAAATTCAAATTAAACATAGCAAAGCAAGGAGGGCCCTGTCTTTGAGTCTTGAATCCAGTGTCCATGGTGCTTTCCCCAAAGCACCTTGTGGGATTGAAACTTGCAGACTTACAACCTAAAGGCATTGCGTGTGGTAAAGGAGAGAGAGAGGTTAGAGTGTGTTAGGGTGGAAGGTGATACGCTTCTTTAAAGAGATGTGTTTTTAGAGAGGTTTTGAATGTTTTAAGGCAGGAGGATAATCTGGTGAGCGAGGCAAGGAGTTCCAGAAAATAGGGGCTGGACGAGAAAAGTCCTAAAGGCGAGAGTGAGAGGAGGTGACAAGAGTTGTGGAAAGAATGCTTCCTCAACAACCCAGGGGGGAAAGATAACATTTCCACCTTCTACAGAATACTCTCTGACACCAATACTCCCGCCAAACTCCCCTACCAAATAGCTTGGGAAGCAGACTTACAGGTTACGCTAGAAGACAAGGAATGGGGTAAGATATTAAAACAATCAAACAATGTCTCTCTCAACATAACACTTAAGGAGAACGCCTATAAAACAATAATGAGGTGGTACCTCACTCCGACTAGGCTGCACCGCGCAAATCCCGCATACCCCGCCAGGTGCCCTAGAGGTTGCCCCAATGAAGGCACCATGCTACACATTCTCTGGGAATGCCCCAAAAT
The DNA here is from genome assembly GCA_027410445.1 of Discoglossus pictus. Taxonomy (NCBI): domain Eukaryota; kingdom Metazoa; phylum Chordata; class Amphibia; order Anura; family Alytidae; genus Discoglossus; species Discoglossus pictus. The sequence goes on along the minus strand of CM050164.1, from coordinate 255,964,823 downwards.
TCACCAAACATGGGATTTTACCTATGACACTTTAGAAAAACTATGGGGGAAACGTCTAGCGCAGAACCCAAGTGAAGCCCTACTGGGTCTTCCGATCAGGGGTCTTTCCCAAAATGAGCAGTTCTTGACCAGTCAAGTGTTTCTAGCAACCAGATGTGTCATCGCAAAACACTGGAAAGCCACTTCTCCATCGTACACTGAGGTGAGGCAAAAAATAAGATACATACAAAACATGAGCTCACTATCGGCCGAAGTGGACGGGAAATACAGACGCTGGGCCTCCTGCTGGGACATCTGGACGCTGCGAGATCCTCTCGGAGGTTAGTTCTATTTTTAAAACTCTCACTCTTTTATTAGTAAAGGCACAAATTCTGCGCGAGGGTAGAACCCTTCTAGGTCCTCATGTACTGTTTCTAGGCTAGTCCAAGTTTGAATGTTACGTATGTTATGATTTGAAATCTATTTGTAAGGAAACTCTAAAACAAACTATTCGACTGTTCGCAATTTGTATTACTTCAAAGGTTATATGTTTATTTATGTAAAGTTTTTTCAATCTATAAACAAAATAAAGGAAAAAATTGAATAAAAAAAAAAAAAAGAGTTGTGGAAAGAAGAAGGTCATTAGCAGAATGAAAAGGGTAGGTGGTGGAGTATTTGGAGATGAGACCAGAGATGTATGGGGGTTTGCTATTGTTGAGGGCTTTAAAAGTTATGGTTATGATTTTACATTTTATTCTGGAGGCTAAGGGAAGCCAGTGGATTGATTGATAGAGAAGTGATGCCAACACTGAGCGTTGTGTGCGGAAGATGAGCCTAGCAGAGGCATTCATAATGGATTGAAGTGGGGATAGTCTGATAGTGGGTAGGCCAGCAAGAAGCGAGTTGCAGTAGTCGAGTCGAGAGATGACGAGAGACTGTATTAGGATTTTTGTTGTGTCTTGCGTAAGATAGTGTCGAATTCTGGAGATGTTTTTTAGATGGAGAAGACAAGATTTAGTTAGTGACTGTATGTGAGGGATGAAAGACAGGGTGGGGTCCAGTAGGACCCCAAGGCAATGGGCTTGGGAGGTTGGGGTAATGATGTCATTGTTGATAGTGAGAGAGATGTGAGGAATTGACACTGTGGTAGAGGGAGGGAAGATAATGAGTTCAGTCTCAGACATGTTGACTTTGAGATGGTGGGTGGACATCCAAGAGTATTCATTCTTTACAAGCCAAAATTCATACAAAATAAATTAATTATAATATATGAGGCAACAATGATGTCATGTCATGCCCTGCAATGTATTGATCGATTATTAAAATAAGTTATGGATAATGATTTGCCATTTGGTGGAAAGGCGATGTTGCTAGGAGGAGATTTTAGGCAAAAATGACCTTTTGTGTCACATGGAAATAGGACTGACATTGTCGAAACATGTATTATGACAAGTAAACTGTGGAAAATATTTACACACCTGAAATTAGAACTAAATATGAGATCTGAAGGCAAAAATCAATTCAATGATTGGCTAATTCAAATTGGAGAAGGAAAACATACAAAAATAACTCATCTACCAGATAATACCATTGAAATTCCATCAGAAATGATTTGCAAAGAATCACTAATATCGACAATCTTTCTCAATACGATCAATAACGAGGATTACTCAGACATTGCAAACAAAGTGATATTAACATCAAAAAATATAGATGCCTTGGAGCTAAATAACATTTTAAAATTCATCAATGCACCCACAAAATATTATTATAGTGCAGATTTTGTTCTGGCTGTTGACAAAGACAGTGAATCGAACTTTACTATGGAATTTATCAATTCTTTAACTCCCTCTGGAATGCCTCCACATATTTTGCTTACATTTTGCTTACTTAAAAAAGGGGCAATTGTCATGCTGCTGAGAAATATGAATACCAAAAAAGGAATTTGTAATGGGACCAGATTAATTGTGTAGGATTTAAAAGATAACTTCATACATGCAGAAATTATGAATGGTACCCATAAAGGTGAACAAGTTTTAATACCAAAAATTGATTTGGCTCCAAGTGAGAGTGGTTTGCCTTTTGTCCTTCAAAGGAGACAATTTCCCATTATCATGACATTTGCCATGATTATTAATAAATCACAAGGACAAACTTTTAAGTCTGTGGGTATTTTTTTACAGGAACCTGTATTTGCCCATGTACAACTCTATGTTGCATTTTCCAGATGCAACAATCCAGAGGAAATTAAAGTTAATATAAAAGAAAACCAAAGTCAGGGTGATTTATTAGATGATGGCCGATTTTTTTACAAAAAATATTTTCTACTGTGAGGTTCTGTAACCATAGAGAACAGTGGTTTTACTTCTAGGACAAACTTTTATGTCACTGGGACTCTTTTTAGAGGACCACTATTTCACATAGGAAACTCTATGTGCCATTTTCAAGAACTACAAAAATCACAAAAAATAAATAAAATAGTCAGTGTCTTGGAAGTGTCCTTTTGGCAGGATTGGCCCCACAAAACAGTTATGTTGTATTTTCTGACATTTACAGTTTAAATGTTATTATATTAAGTTACTGTTTGTAATGTTACAATTGTATTTTACAAGGTGTGAAAAGTGGATTCATTGTATGTAATTAAGATTTCATGTTAGTAGAAGAGTGAAAATTTCTTGGAAAATTTAAATGTATAATTAAAGAGTATTGATCCAGGGAGTAACCCATTCACCAGTTACTGGGGTCAGGAAGGAATTTTTTTCCCCCTTTGACACAATTCGCTAAGTTGCAATGGGGGTTTTCTGTTTGCCTTCCTGGATTCCATATTCAAGATCAATTCATTTTCATAAAAATCAATTTCAAATGGTATTACATTATGTTAATGTTTGTACTGTTAAAATTTTATTTTGCAAGGTTTGGAAAAATGTTTTATTGTATATAATAAGGGTTCATGTCAGTAGGAGGAGGATTATTTCTTGCTACATTGAAATGTATAATTAAATAGAGAGTATTGATCCAGGGAATAATCCGATCGCCAGTTAATGGGGTCGGGAAGGAATTCCTTTTTTTTCCCCTTTGACACAATTGGATAAGTTTCTCTGGGTTTTTTTTTTTTGCCTTCCTCTGGATTCAATACCTATGTGGTTTAACAGTACTTGAACTACAAGTTGCATTTTACAAAGCATTATGTCATGGTTTACAATACTCATTCATACAAAGTCGACCAGTTGTTACATTACTCCTGCATAGTTAACAATTTACAAATGTTAATATTGTTAAACAAGTTTACCAGTTAATCAACTACAAGGTGAATGTTAAAAAGCAATATGTAATGGTTTACAATACTGATTCATTAAAAAATTAATATTGGTAAAAAAGAATGCTTTACCAGTGGTTGAACTACAAGTTGCATGTTACAAAAACACTTTTATTATAATTGTTGTACTTCTTTGTAGATAACTAAAAGGTTAAGAGTGTCAGAGACTCACATTGTGTGGAAAACAGCATTCACAGCCTTAACATTTTATTACCATCATTTTGACGGGCAAGTCGCTAGTATGATAAATAACTTAAAAAATAATTCTGATTCAGGTTATGTGAGACTCAGATCTTTACTACTGCCACTGCGCAGTGAAGCATAGTTGGAAACCCCAGCCTGGCATTGTGACGTTCAGCCAAATTATAATTATACCAATACACTTCATCAAGGATTTTTTTATTTTTGTTTTTTATTTATTTTTTTCTTTAAGAAAATTATACATCATCTAAAAAAACACATTATGGGTGATTTTATGTTTAATATATTGGATGTATGTAATACATATTAGAATCAGTGATTATTTTAACTTTGACCCCCTCCCTTCTCCCTTATAAAATGTAATAAAAAAATAAAACTTCATTCATATCTTCATTAAGCTTGACTGTAGATTTGTCCCTCTGACTGCACCCCAGATACATCTCCACCTTTTGAAGAAAAAAGAAGAAGGATTTAAGCATCCAATCAGACTTAACTGCATAAATAATGGCTCCTCTCCTGATGACATGCAGCCTCCGTAGAAGCAAACGTGAAATGAGCGCGTCAGTCTCTAATCAACAGTCCCCTTTTAATGATGTCACTTTTCGGGTTCACTGAGAACCGATACAGATACTGGCTTATGGATAGGATTTATATATAAAGTACTTAATTTATAACATTGAAACTGATATTTATGTTAATATACTGTATAAAGGAAATACATGTACTTGACATATGACATTGTTAATAATGTTTCTTGATCCAATGTTTATTATGTTTATTATGATCCAAGGCTAGTAAATGATGTGGTAAAAAGTGTACTATTTATAATCATTGTATATACATTTCCCAATATCCACATAGGTATGTATGTGAGATTGGCTACTTTGCAAATACCTTTTATTTGTTGTGGATATATCATTGAGACATAGATGCTGTTATATGATCTCTTAGCCAAAATCCGTCTTTATAAAGTACAAATGGTCCACTACATAGAACTTTTTGGATAATAGAGCTAGGTTTACGAATCTATGATTATATAGAATTATTGGCACATCCCAATTGGTCATTTAAAGTACATACACCAGGATAGATGCAATAGAGTTAGATTTTTTTGTGGTCCCCAGGTAATGGGCAAGTAGTGGGTCCTAATCAGTGGCGGCTGGTGACTTTCCAAGTTGGTGGGGCGGAAGGCAGAGACCTGGCCTTTAACCTTACATTGACTCCACCCAACAGTAGAAATCCCTCCCCTTCACAACATGTCACTTTAGTTATTATTTTGATGAGGGTGAGGTGGTGCTGGTTCTGCTCACTATTATTATGCTGGGTAGTGGTGCATTTTCTTGATGAGGGTGAGGTGGTAGCCCAAAAAAATCTGAGGGGGATAAAGCTTAAAGAGGCAAAATGCCTTTGCAAGTTAAGCATGTATTCTATGTGTCCAGGAATTTTTCACTATTAAATGCATCCAAGTTTATATAAAGAGTTTTCAATGGTAGGACAAATAGCTTGATAGTACGGTCTTGTGAGGAATCTCCAGTGATATTTAAAAAAATAAATTTACTCAGATGTTATATTAAGGGGACATAGAATGGAAACAAGTAAAATATGGATAGGAATATAGATAGCTAAGAGAGAGAAAAGGGAGCATGGTCAGTTCCAGGGTCTAAGGGCTAGATGAAGGTAAAATGTGGGGTCTATTTGATCTAATAAGCAAGCAGTAAAGAACAATTGAGCATAGGAACCTGGAACACTAGAATTATAAACCATGGCAAACTGTATGTGGTGAAATATAAGATGACAAGATGAGTCCTTTGGACTGCAAGAAGATCCAATCAATCAGTACGACAGGAAATCAAGCCAAACTGTTAACTGGAAGGTTTGATCATGAGGCTAAAGCTCAAATATTTTGGCTATATCATAGCCCATAGCTTGCAAGTCTCGCAAAGCGAGACGTTAAGTTGGAGTACCTAGATGATGAGCGCAGAAGGCGAGCCGTTAACTTGCACCACTTGATGATTAGGCGATGAGTGCGTTAAGGCAATAAAACTCGCAGCACTTGGGCAATGAGTGCCGATGGCTCATTGCCTGCGAGCCTCGCAAAGTCTTAGCCTCCAAACACTTAGGAAATGCAGGATCGCCCGAGGCTGCAAGCACTTGACAAACGTGGGATTTAGAAAAAAGAAATTATGAGACGTCAACACAAGAGAGGAAAAATATGAAGTTTATGGCCAAAACGCGCAAAGCAAAAAACACGAAACACACACAAAAAAACAAAAAGTACAACAAAAACATCACACACAGCACGGGGGAACAGCCAGGACGTCTGGGAGTGAGGTGGAACACGAATTTAAGTCGATTTTGATGAGTTTCATCACTCGAAAATCGGCTAAGCGAGAAAAAAATGAAAAAGAGGCTACACGACCATGGACTGCGCAAAACACCGCCAACCGCATACCACTTTCACCCAGGAATGAACAAGCTACAATATACACGATTCCAAAGGACGGCAAATGCTTATGAACCGTGTAGCACATAGACAAACAACTTTTTACAATCCTAACTTGCCATTAACAACATTACGCATCTATACTAGCGCTTTACACAAATAAACCAACAAATTGCCCTCGCACATACAGCATATTCCTAATGCACAGTTGGGACATTCATAAAACTATCTCCGCAGGACATCAAAAGTCCAACTGAACATTATATGATGTAGGACAAAAAAAAGAGATTGTTGCCTCTTCAGGCTATTGATTGTTGCATATATTAATTACAAAAAGGTAAACTATATTAATGTATTATTCCATTAAGTCATTGATTAGTATTTAAAAAATATAGAGAGGAGCCAAAGGACCCGCGAGGAGAGGCTCACAATGAACACCGAAGGAGCTCAGAGCTAGGCTCGCAATGAGCGATGAAGGTCCTTAGAGTATAAAAAGCTTAACATTGTGTGCCAAACAGCATTACCATGGCTTCAAATTTTATTGACCATCATTTTTTGACGGGCAAGTCGCTAGTATATATATATATACTAGCGAATTGCCCGTCAAAAAATGACGGCAATGAAATTGTAAGGTAGCTAATGCTGTTTGGTGTATAATAATGAAATAAGTAATACATTACTAAATGAATATACTGTACCTATTTTAAAGCATTGTGATGAAGAGCTGGCAATCTGTGTTGATGTTGCTGCAGTAGTGGTGTGGAGCTGCTGTGTAAGCATGCTGAATGTGTGCACTGTGTGGTATGAATATCCGTAGGTGGTTGGTGGCGTTTTGCGAGTTTCTTGTGGTGTTTTGCGAGTTTCTTGTGGTGTTTTGCGAGTTTAGAGTGCTGTAGCCTCGTTTTCGTTTTGTTCGGCGGCCATTTTTTTCTGTCGCTTAGATTTTTTTTTAGTCTCAAAACTCTTTTATTTCGAGTAAAATCGAGGTCTAAGTTGCATTTTTGAGGTCCTGGGTGCTCCCTCTTGGTGTAGGTAAGGTTTTTATGTATGTGCTGTGTGTATGTATTGTGTTTTAAATGTTTGTATGTCGGCCTTTTGCGTCCGATGTTTGCGAGGTCGTAATGTGTGGTAACGTGTTTCATAGGTTGTTTGCGTTCCTCGTAAAATTTAGCGAGTGTCGTAATTTGTGTGTCGTGTTTTTTGAGTAGCGACGTGAAGTTTGCGAGGGTTTGAGGCCCTTGCCCAGTGACCTCGCCAGCAACTGAGTCCCTCGCTTCGCGAGGGGCCTCAGTTGCTGGCATGGAGCGCCTTCGGCGCTCCATGCCAGCAACTGAGGCCCTTGCCCAGTGACCTCGCCAGCAACTAAGGCCCTCGCTTTGCGAGGGGCCTCAGTTGCTGCCATGGAGCGCCTTTGGCGCTCCATGCCAGCAACTGAGGCCCTTGCCCAGTGACCTCGCCAGCAACTGAGGCCCTCGCTTTGCGAGGGGCCTCAGTTGCTGGCATGGCGCTCCATGCCAGCAACTGAGGCCCTTGCCCAGTGACCTCGCTACGCGAGGGCCGCGGCTCGCTTCGCGAGGGCCGCGGGCTCGCTATGCGAGCCCGCAAGCGTGAGCAACGACCCGTACGCTCACAACTATATATGTGATATATATATATATATATATATTTGTAAAAAAATTGTATATAAAATGATGTACAAATGATAACAAAATGCTAAAAATACTATTTATCAAATTGATAGCAGGCTATCAACACACAACTACTAGGCTTCATTATGAAGTTGCATCTATCTATCTATCTATCTATCTAGATGCAGGGTGGCTGGGGGAAGAGAGAGAGAATATGAGAGAGAGTACAAGACAGAGAGAGAATAAGAGAGACACAGATAATAACAGAGACTCAGAGAGAGAGAGACTAAGAGAGAGAGTACAAGACACAGAGAGAGAGAATAAGAGAGAGAAAATATGAGAGAGAGTACAAGACACACAGAGAGAGAATAACAGAGAGAAAATATGAGAGAGAGTAGAATGACATGGAGAGAGAAAATAAGAGAGAATATGAGAGAGAGAGAGTACAAGACACACACAGAGAGAGAATAAGAGAGACACAGAGAAAAAGAGACAGAAAGAGAGAATAAGAGACAGAGAGAGGGGCTTTACTTACACATTCTTGAACAGCTCTCTCAGCATGACAGCTCTCACTGAACTAAATATCCCAGTATGCACTGCATACTGAAATAATTTAGCAGTCCTACAGCCACATTAAATTCGAGCCCTGTAAGTGCAACAAGAGATCCGCAATGGCTGCAAGCCTAAAGAGTTGCAGATTTACTGGCCTATTAAATTAGAACATGCTGCGAGTTACATGCTTGAGAGGCAGAACCGTAACCATACTTCGCTCGTCGGATGTTCGGCCATGAACGTGATTAATTAGTCTAACTCATAGTTACGAGTTTGGATGGAGTCAATGGCAAAAGAGAATTACGTCACTGAAAAATGGAGGTGGGATTTTCAAAGTCCTACGAGGTTCAATTACGAGTTACGATCGGACCCACATTCCAGATATGATGCAATATTGATAAAGCCGTAGATATGATATTATTATTATTATTATCATCTTTATTTATATCGCGCCACCATATTCCATAGCGCTGTACAGGGTTAAGTACAAAGCAAAACACAAATTTAACATCTTGTAAAGAATAGAGGGCCCTGTTTTTGAGCATAAAATCAAATGTACATAGAGCTTTTTTCCAAGGCACTGACACAAGATTGAAAACTCGCAAACTTTAAATAAAAGAGTATATATGATATTCTATCACACGCGAGTTACAGTATATGTATTAACACATTGATTGCCGCATTGATATAACACAAAGCTTTAAACATAAAACAAAGTATTTTTCGGGGCGGGTTTGTGGGCTTGAGAATGTTGTGCTATTAATCCTAAGACCTATCATCACTTTCCCTTTTTAAAAAAAGTACTATACTGTGTTTATATGTGCATTTAAAGTGCTACAAGTTGGACTTTACCCCCCTTGTGGGTCTTCTCTAGCACTCAGCCTCTTGGTTCGAATTGCGAGTTACGAGTTTGAACACAAGTGATATTGATTTTATAGCTCAATTGAAACATAATGGTTACGGGCTTGAAAGAACAAAGGATTTGCGGCAGCGAAGTTCCACGGCCGTAGGCTTTTTTCGGCCTTGCTGCGTCTTCAACCATGAGTCACCTGCTGTAAGAAATCTTGTGCGTTTACTTCCAGCACAGGGAGCTTTCTAGCTATTACATTTCATCCACAGAAATCCTTATGAAGGCCTAATTTAATAGCCTAAAGTCTTGCGAGCTACGTTTACGAGCTACGATTTATAAAATCATAGCAATTGAATGGGGTTGCTAATTGGCTGGGGACAATGGGAATACTTAGCTGGGGACTGTCCCTGCAAGATCCCACAGCTTCAGTTCCTCCCAGTCATTCTGGTTGGGTGATGCTTCAGCTATCAGACAGGCACATAGCTACAGATTTGGCAAAGACAGGATTTTGACTGTTTTTTTTTATTCTCACATGTGCACTGATCTGTAGCACTTGGCAAGTAACCAGCAGGGGGATAGATGTTATAAGTGAGTGTGATTAGCTGTCTGAGGCACAAAGGGTGTATAATTTGAAGTGACAGCAGCAGATATAAAAAAACTAAATATTGAACATGATATAATTAATTTTTATTTTATATTATTTAAATTAAACAATTAAGTTAGTAATGGGGCATTATGTCAGTGCATTAATTTTGGGAGGGAGGTTTCCCCTTTTCCCCTATGCACAAGCCGCCCCTGGTCCAAATCCAAACTGTACTGCATGTATAGCATAGAGATCTCTCTTGGTATATGATTCAAATGTCATTTGGAATCTATGGAAGGACCAATATATAATTTACCTTTGGATATGACATTTGAAAATGTACTAAATAGCATTTAGGATTATTGATAAATTGAATTGGACCATTATGTACTTCTTTCAGCAGTTATAATATAGTTAGTGTACTGAATTACTTATCATTATTCATTTTGGAGTAATTGACCTCGATCAGAGGGTGTAAAATATTTTTTTTTCATCTGTTTTTAAGATTTGTATTTTATTATAACCCTTCTTAATGACATATAATAAAAGTTATGTTTTATATTCTAGTGTCTGTATTGTAGTTATGGATACATGATGATGTATACATCCCAATTTGATTTGCATACTATTATTGTTTTTAAAGGTGTCCTTGTTCTTTTTGTATTCTTGATCAAACTTTTACACTACAAATGATAGCTTTCCATGGTTAATAAATAATCAATATTGATGATGAACTAGTGAATGGTCCTAGAAGGTGGACTCTAATTCAATTCTTTTTCACAGATATCATGACAAGGCATATGATAAGAATCTGTACACTTTCAGTTACTCAAGTCCAATGTGACAGGACATTTTCAAAGCTAAAGATCATAAATACAAGGCTAAGAAATTCACTGTTTGAGGAGAGCTTGGAATCATACATGTTGCTATTCATTGAAAAGGAATTGTTAGATGAAGTGGATGCAGAAGCAATTATTGACAGATTTGCTCAATCATCTAGTGAATTCAAACAATTGCTATATTGGATTGCATGAAATATGCTTTTGACCTATCTGTTAATGTGTAAAATGCTCAGTACAAGCAAACTATTTAAAAATATCCACCATTTATTTAAAATTAAAGAAAAAATGAAAAATGTAATTTTAATAATCTGTATTTACATTTAGTATCTACTGTATACTACCAGTAATAGGTACAAAATATTTACACTGTAATTACTAAAAAATATACATTTATTTCACAAACATTTTAATTGTACCCTTTTCCCACTTAAGTATTTTATGAAAATGCTATTTATTTCTTATAAAAATTAAATTATAGCCTTTTAAATGTGGGTTGGTACCCCTTGTATCCTAGCAACCAATATTTTAGACCCCGGCCACCACTGCATGTTACCAATGAGAGTGGGCATAGGGTAGTAACTTGCTGTGACTTACTCTGTCAAGCTTTTTACTATACCTGTTTTCTTTTTGACTTAATGTGACTAAATGCAATGAACTACTGTAAAATTTTATATTTACATGTTCTTCTTTCCATTCATATTTACATGTTAGATTTTTAATTGAACTCCTACCTTATCTTATTTAAAATTAAAATCTAAATCTTTGCAAAGGAAAAATAAAAAACTACAATGACACTAACAAGATGCCTTTGGATATTTGACAAAATCCCCTCATGGAGTTTTGTGTGCCAAGTATCTAGGCTTTTATTGCATCACTAAACTGCTAAAGTCATTAGAATGATAATGATCATATTTATCTGCTGAGGGAAGTGTAGTACTTGGCAAATCATCCCAGCTACCATGGGGATCCAATTCAGCCATCATTCATGCACGGTTCAACCTTCATTCATGCAAGCTATTACATTGAGCAAAAGAAACAGAAATATCATAATTCAAATTCTATTCCCAGCAGATCTGTTGCCAGGAACAACCCATAGCGCTGCATTTAACATCCTTTTCTCCTTTCTCCCTGGTACTATTTCAGTTCCAGAAAATAATGCTTTTTAAACACCCATTGATGTTGATGTTATTTATTACTAAGAGGCTGAATATTCTGAAGATTGGGTCACTAACATGCTAGCTTTTAGTAATATGAAACAATAAACTAAATAAAGATGCCTGATTAAAAATGAATATTTATGGTTTGACCAATAGAGATGTAGCGAATAGTTCGCCGGCGGACTTTTTTCGGCGAACATAGCATGTTCGCGTTCGCGGCGAACTGCGAGATTCGACCCGCCCCCAATACTTTATCATTGAGCAAACTTTGACCCTGCATGTCACAGTCAGCAGACACATTCCAGCCAATCAGCAGCATACACTCCCTTCTACACCCTTCTACCTCATGGACAGCAGCCATTTTGGAATCATAAGTAACTTGCAGTCTTACTGAGAGGAGGGACAGTGTAGGTGATACTAATTCAATAGGGAAAACCATAGCTAGGCAAGTTTATTCAGTGTCCAGTGCAGTGCTGAAGGAATCTTGTGCATTATTATTATTACTAGCGTATTGCAATGAGATGTGTATGTTTGGAAAGTTGTATAGTTAATAATATACATATGGAGCAGTTTGCTCCATAAAAAAGTGGTCCGTATTAACGGCTCGACCTCGCTATGCGAGGCTCGCCTGCAATGAGCGCCTGTGTGCACTGCCAGTGTACTTGGTGCTATGGGTCTGTGTGTACTGTCAGTGTGCTTGGTGCTGTAGGTCTGTGTGCACTGTCAGTGTACTTGGTGCTATGGGTCTGTGTGTACTGTCAGTGTACTTGGTGCTGTAGTTCTGTGTGCACTGCCAGTGTACTTGGTGCTATGGGTCTGTGTGCACTGCCAGTGTGCTTGGTGCTTTAGGTCTGTGTGTACTGTCAGTGTACTTGGTGCTGCAGGTCTGTGTGTACTGTCAGTGTGCTTGGTGCTATAGGTCTGTGTGCACTGCCAGTGTACTTGGTGCTATGGGTCTGTGTGTACTGTCAGTGTTCTTGGTGCTGTAGTTCTGTGAGCACTGACAGTGTACTTGGTGCTATGGGTCTGTGTGCACTGCCAGTGTGCTTGGTGCTTTAGGTCTGTGTGTACTGTCAGTGTACTTGGTGCTGTAGGTCTGTGTGTACTGTCAGTGTGCTTGGTGCTGTAGGTCTGTGTGCACTGTCAGTGTGCTTGGTGCTGTAGGTTTGTGTGTACTGTCATTGTGCTTGGTGCTGTGAGTCTGTGTGTATTGTCAGTGTACTTGGTGCTGTAGGTCTGTGTGTACTGTCAGTGTACTTGGTGCTGTATATATGTGTGTACTATCAGTGTACTTGGTGCTGTGGGTCAATGTGTACTGTCAGTGTGCTTGGTGCTATAGGTCTGTTTGCACTGCCAGTGTACTTGGTGCTGTATATTTGTGTGTACTGTCAGTGTACTTGGTGCTGTGAGTCTGTGTGCACTGCCAGTGTGCTTAGTGCTGTAGGTCTGTGTGTACTGTCAGTGTACTTGGTGCTATATGTCTATGTGTACTGTCAGTGTACTTGGTGCTGTAGGTCTGTGTGTACTGTCAGTGTGCTTGGTGCTATAGGTCTGTGTGCACTGCCAGTGTACTTGGTGCTATGGGTCTGTGTGTACTGTCAGTGAGCTTAGTGCTGTAGTTCTGTGTGCACTGCCAGTGTACTTGGTGCTATGGGTCTGTGTGCACTGCCAGTGTACTTGTTGCTATGGGTCTGTGTGCACTGCCAGTGTGCTTGGTGCTTTAGGTCTGTGTGCACTGTCAGTGTTCTTGGTGCTGTAGTTCTGTGTGCACTGACAGTGTACTTGGTGCTATGGGTCTGTGTGCACTGCCAGTGTGCTTGGTGCTCTAGGTCTGTGTGTACTGTCAGTGTGCTTGGTGCTATATGTCTATGTGTACTGTCAGTGTGCTTGGTGCTGTAGGTCTGTGTGTACTGTCAGTGTGCTTGGTGCTATATGTCTATGTGTACTGTCAGTGTACTTGGTGCTGTTGGTGCTGTAGGTCTGTGTGTACTGTCAGTGTACTTGGTGCTATATGTCTATGTGTACTGTCAGTGTACTTGGTGCTGTAGGTCTGTGTGTACTGTCAGTGTGCTTGGTGCTATAGGTCTGTGTGCACTGCCAGTGTACTTGGTGCTATGGGTCTGTGTGTACTGTCAGTGAGCTTAGTGCTGTAGTTCTGTGTGCACTGCCAGTGTACTTGGTGCTATGGGTCTGTGTGCACTGCCAGTGTACTTGGTGCTATGGGTCTGTGTGCACTGCCAGTGTGCTTGGTGCTTTAGGTCTGTGTGCACTGTCAGTGTTCTTGGTGCTGTAGTTCTGTGTGCACTGACAGTGTACTTGGTGCTATGGGTCTGTGTGCACTGCCAGTGTGCTTGGTGCTCTAGGTCTGTGTGTACTGTCAGTGTGCTTGGTGCTATATGTCTATGTGTACTGTCAGTGTGCTTGGTGCTGTAGGTCTGTGTGTACTGTCAGTGTACTTGGTGCTGTTAATCTGTGTGTACTGTCAGTGTGCTTGGTGCTTTAGGTCTGTGTGCACTGCCAGTGTACTTGGTGCTATGGGTCTGTGTGTACTGTCAGTGTGCTTGGTGCTGTAGGTCTGTGTGCAAACAAGGTTCACAGCTCTTCAACACAATGCTTCCAAATAGGTAAAGTCTATTCATTTATTAATTTATTACATGTTTACTATTACACACAAAACAACATTAGCTCAGTTACAATAAAATTGCCGTCATTTTTTGACAGGCAAGTCGCTAGTGTCATAATAAACACCACATGAACATGGCGACCACTCTCTTGTGGGATTCAGGTACGTCCACGGATTCATCCTCCATATATCTGAATAAGCCAGGAATGATATATAGAGGCCTACGGCGCTCATTGCCAAAGTGGTCCGTATTAACGTCTCACCTCGCTACGCGAGGCTCGCCTGCAATGAGCGCCTGCGGCGTTCATTGCCAAAGTGGTCCGTATTAACGGCTCGCCTGCAATGAGCGCCTGCGGCGCTCATTGCCAAAGTGGTCCGTATTACACATTATATAGTAATAAGAATAAGAATAATAATAAAGCAGAAGACCTCCCCTGTGTCTCCCCCCCACTCCCTCCCATGTGTCTCTCTCCCCCACTCTCCCCTGTGTCTCCCCCCCACTCCCTCCCATGTGTCTCTCTCCCCCCCCTCTCCCCTGTGTCTCTCCCACCCTTGCCTGTGTCTCTACCCCCTCTCCCTTACCCAGTGTTTCTTTCCTCCCTCTCCTGTGTCTTTTCCCCCTTCCCTGTGTCACTCCCCCCTCCCCTGTGTCTCTACCCCCTCTCCCTTCCCGTGTTTCTTTCCCCCCTCCCCTGTGTCTTTCCCCCCTTCCCTCTCCCCTGTGTCTCTCCCCCCCTCATCTGTGTCTCTTCCCCCTTCTCCCCTGTGTCTCTACCCCCTCTCCCCTGTGTCTCTACCCCCTTCCCCTGTGTTTCTTCCCCCCTCCTCTGTGTCTTTACCCCCTTTTCTCTCCCCGGTGACTCCTCACCACTCCCTCCCATTAGTCTCTTCCCCCCTCTCCCCTGTGTCTCTACCCCACACTCTCTCCTGTGTCTCTCCCCCCTCCCATGTGTCTCTTCCCCTCACCTCTCCCTTACCCTGTTTCTCTTCCCCCCTCTGCCATGTGTCTTCCTCCCCCTCTCCACTGTGTCTTCCTCCCCCTCTCCCCTCTCCTGTGTCTTCCTCTCCCTCTCCCCTGTGTTTCCTCCCCCTCTCTCCTCCCCTGTTAGCTTCTATACGCATACATACATAAGATAAGAAATCTGGGGGAGGGTTACCCCTTACCCCCCCCCCCCCCCCAGTTCCAACACCCATGTGTACTGTATAATATTGTATTGCATTATGTTATATTATATCACTAGCGACTTGCCTGGCACAAATGATGGGGCAATAAAGTTTGAAGCCATGGCAATGCTGTTTGCCACACAATGTGATGCTTTTTGAACTCTGAGGACCTTCGGCGCTCATTGTGAGTCTCTTCCCTCGTGTCCTTCATGTTTCGTGCTTTGCAACGATCAATCTTCGGCGCTCATCGCAAAGACAGATATATAAGTACAGTGTTAAATATATAATTTTTTTTGTGCAGTGTAAATTAAAAAATTTATTCAGGTCTCAGAGCATAATAAAGTGATTTAGATTTGTAACTGCTTTGAGAGTGCTATCGCTGGCAGCCAATGAGCAGTAATCCAGATATATAACTGCAGAGTAAAAAGTAAAACATTTTAGTGTAGTGTAAAGTCTACATTTTTATTTTCCATTACTAATTAATACTTATTAAATGAATGCACGATAATAACTATTGTGAATGAACAAATGTATTAGGAAGTGCGAAGCGTTAATGTATGTAAAGTAACCGCAGTGTAAAATATGCTATTAAGCGTATTTTTTTTATATATATTTTTTTAATAATAATGAATTAATTAATTACTAAAATACTTTACCTATTTGTAATTAATATATCCAGTGATCAATAACCTAACAATCATTTTTGATTTTCCTGCAGCTTACAGTGTACATTTGGACTGTTGGTGACCCGAGGTGTAAGTGTCAGCAATGTGCGCAGTGCACGAGGGGAAACCGCTTGTATAGTCGTGTAACGCGCCATTTTAGATTTGTAATGTTATTAGTTGCAAGTTAGTGTTGTAAAATGGCGGCGATTGTGTATGTGTTATGCGGCTCGCCAGCAGTTTCCATTATTTATAATAGTGTATTTTGTACCTCGTCTGTTCCTAGGTAAAAGTCGTACATGGCTGGCGATGTTTTGCGCGGTTTGGGGTCGTGTAGCCTCGTTTTAATTTTTTCCGGAAGCCATTTTTTTTGTCGCTTAGCCGATTTACAAGTGCCAACTGGGGAAGACGTTACAGATATCACATATATAGTTGTGAGCAGGCGGGTTGTTGCTAACGCTGCGGGCTTGCGAAGCGAGGGCCAGAGTTGCTGGCAAGGAGCGCCGAAGGCTCCCACGTCGGCTGCAATGAGCCGCAGGCGGGACTTACACCATCAAATTTACGGACTTACCATCCAAAAATACGGGACTTAGAAAAAAAAACATTACGAGCTCACAAAAATACGACCTTAACGCCCGAACCGCACGCACTTAAAAACATTAAAAACACAATAAATACACACAACAAACACATAAAAAGCTTACCCACAGCAAGGCGGGCACCGAGGACCTCTGCAAGTGAAGTTACACCTCCATTTAAGTCCAAATTCATGAGTTTAGACACCCGAAAATCACCTAAGTGAGAGAAAAAATGTCCCTTGAAAAAAAGAAAACGAGGCTACAGGACCCTAAACACGCAAAACACATACGGGTTTTCCTAAAAAGCCGTACGAGGTAAAGATACACTATTAACAAGGACGCTAAATCATCCACAACCGCGTACCACATACACATTCCCCGCCATTTTACAACACTAACTTACACAATGCGGAAGTACCCAGCTACCCTAACGGCTTCCCCTCGCGCACGCAGCCTATTTACACTACACACTGCACACATTGCTGACACTTACACAGCAGCTCCACAGCACTGAAAACCTACATTGTATGCTGCAGGAACATGAAAACAGATTGTCAGCTCTTCAGCACAATGCTTCCTGCATATATTAATTACAAATAAGTAAAGTATATTCATTTAGTAATTATTTCATTAGCACACAAAAATACATATACACAAAAAAAACATTATCACATTAAACATAAAAGCCATTCACTGCGCGCCTCACAACGAGCGCCAACGCTGCTCATAGCATACAAAGCCTTGCAATAAGCGCAAAAAACACATCACCACCGACCAAAGAATAACAGCAAGAGCGTCTATCAGAAAAAAAATACAACCAACAGCCTCGCAATGAGCGCCGAAGGATCTCCGACCGCCAACAAAATGAATGTCTCCTCCAAACCATTACCTGCCTTACAATCTTATTGCCGCCATTTTTTGATGGGCAAGTCGCTAGTAAATATATAAAGATCAAGATAATAAAAGTATCAGGAAATGTAACACAAAGATGCACGCGCGTCTGAATAATACAACAAATACGGATTTTTGTCATAAGTGATATGATCGCAGTATTGGGTCATAAACCCTAAACACTGGAATCTGTTACATACAATTTACTGATGATGTAATTAATGGGCTTCAAGGGGGGGGATCTTTTTTCATACTTTTTGAGCTGTGCAAATCCAACATACGCAGAGCGGAAACGCCACATCTGTGGGACACACACAAAGGGGTTCACTTTGGGAGAAAAAAACAAACAAATATGAAATATTTAATAATCATATTTTGATGTTACCAACAGATAAGGAAACGAAACTGAGGTTATTATATCTAATAGTAGCAAGCCTGGGAGTACTGGGAGTAATAATACTGCAGCAGGAGGTCAGGACTAATGTCACCTATAGACCCCCAGACAGATAAAGGTCAGTACTAATGTCCCTCTATAGACCCCCAGTCAGATAAAGGTCAGTACTAATGTCACCTATAGACCCCCAGTCATATAAAGGTCAGTACTAATGTCACCTATAGACCCCCAGTCATATAAAGGTCAGTACTAATGTCCCTCTATAGACACCCAGTCAGCTAAAGGTCAGTACTAATGTCCCTCTATAGACACCCAGTCAGATAAAGGTCAGTACTAATATCACCTATAGACACCCAGTCAGATAAAGGTCATTACTAATGTCCCTCTATAGACACCCAGTCAGATAAAGGTCAGTACTAATGTCCCTCTATAGACACCCAGTCAGATAAAGGTCATTACTAATGTCCCTCTATAGACACCCAGTCAGATAAAGGTCAGTACTAATGTCCCTCTATAGACCCCCAGTCAGTTAAAGGTCATTACTAATGTCCCTCTATAGACACCCAGTCAGATAAAGGTCAGTACTAATGTCACCTATAGACCCCCAGTCATATAAAGGTCAGTACTAATGTCACTCTATAGACACCCAGTCAGATAAAGGTCAGTACTAATGTCCCTCTATAGACCCCCAGTCATATAAAGGTCATTACTAATGTCCCTCTATAGACACCCAGTCAGATAAAGGTCAGTACTAATGTCACCTATAGACCCCCAGTCATATAAAGGTCAGTACTAATGTCACTCTATAGACACCCAGTCAGATAAAGGTCAGTACTAATGTCACCTATAGACCCCCAGTCATGTAAGGTGTAACCCTTACACTACCTGATCGATACAACATCATACCTGATGTTTTAAAGCACGTTATTCCAAACAATTTAGGAATGTTAGGTAATTTATGCCCTTTATGGCTTAAAATCAGACTCTGTATCAACTATGTAATTTTCCGTGGGAGTTTTGCCATGGATCCCCCTCCGGCATGCCACAGTCTAGTTGTTAGACCCCTTGAAACAACTTTCCCATCACTATTGTGGCCAGAAAGAGTCCCTGTGGGTTTTAAAATTCGCCTGCCATTGAAGTCTATGGCGATTCGCCGATGTTCGCCGGTTCGCAAACATTTGCGGAGGTTCGCGTTCGCGGTTTGCGAACCGAAAATTTTAGGTTTGCGACATCACTAATGACCAATTGTATCTGTAACAAAGTTCATTCCTAGTATTGGATAAGTTATGTACTAATCATATCAGTAATACTATATGTTGAATCAGATATTTAGTACCAAGAACACTGCATGACATCCCACTGCTATAGGCAAGTGTGGTTTTCATTAAAATGTGCTGCTCTTCACTAACGAAGAGCTACTTCTAGAGGAATTACACTCAACCTATAAATGTTTGCTTAAGTGTAAATGCAGTGTCTATAGTTGGGTCAAAATAGAGAAAAAGTATAAGCCATAGCTACTTATTTAGATTACTTTCAATCTGGAGATGAAAATAGAACATCATATTTATTTCTATATTTATCTTAAAAAAATGCAAAACCATCACGACTAATGTTAGTGGTGGATACTTAAAAATTTGGTTCTCAAGTACAAAACGTAAAAAGCAAAGCGGTACTTTGACTAATCAATATTCCTTAAGTATATTCCCATATTATATGTCATGTTCAAACAGTAAAATTAATATGTTCTTTTTTATTCCATTTTAAATTAGATTAGAAAATAAGGTCAATAATCACTGGACTTCTCAAACTGTAACATTAAATAGCAATACATAGGACTACTGTATCTTACCATTTTATCATTAATACTTCTACTATATCATGTTCTACAATTTCAATTTCAATTTAGTATATCTTACACTGTTTAAATTGCATCAAAGGCTAATTTATTTCTAGATCTCCTTTGCGAATATGTTAGGCACACATGATGCTCCCTGTACAAACTGTCTCTTGCGGTGAGGTCATGGCTCCGTACCCAAAGTGTGTTTCAATCTAATCTTATCAGGAGCAACATGAATACCTCCTACATTGTCTTTTAATTTTATGAGCCCTTATACTACCTCTAATAGGCTAAAAAATTGTGTAAATAACGTTTGAGCTAATCAAAGGATAACAATGTAAAAATTGCAATATGGTTGATATTAAACCATTGAAAAAAAACACACTTGTTAGTTGCAGCCAATCATTATATGATTTATAAAACCTAAGCTACTTGAGGGAATCATAGGATTGTGGTAGTTTCTAAGGTCTCTCCTATTATAAAGGGCACTTGGTGTCCTCCATTACGTTATTATTCATACCCACCCCACAACAAATGGATGGCCAAGACAGGAGGATCTTAAATCCCTCCACTGTTTTTTTTTTTTTCAATCCCTTTCTTGTTATTTGGCAGAAAATAAGAATATAACTGTAACAGAAGTCAAGCTATGAACGATGATGTTAAGACCTCGGGCAACATTGAAACTCAGAGCTTCTGTATATAAAGTATTCTCCAATGCACTAAATAAATGCATAAAGCATACCTCTTACTGTGATATCCTAAATATAGGCTCCATTCCATGGCTCCCGTAAACCTTCTGGGAAGATCTTGCAATTGGGAGTTTTGAAAAGCTATGTACCAGAGCCTCATGGACCCCCATGGCACCTAATGTTAACCCCTGTACTATAGGGGTCCTCATGGACCCTCATGGCACCCTTCCTACTACCATGGACCACCATAGATCCTGAACCCCATGGGGTCTCATGAGGCTTATGGTGCTATTTGCACTAGCATTTAGAATAATTATATATGCTGTACTAGAAAAGTATGCACCCATATATAAATTCATCCTTTACTAGTTTTGGTTATGTTTGTGTATGGGTGTGTATGTTAATGCTTGTATATATAAACTTAACAAACATTGTTCAAAGTCCTTAAAATATAACCTAGATTTTGTAAAATGTATTAATGCACAACTAACATTTACATCTCCTATATTCGATGATGATGACTAAATAATTCATTCTGTATCAACCAATAAATCATAGAGATTTTTTCCCCACTGAATGTATCTTTTCCAGACCCGATAGCCCCTAACACTAAATACACAAAACAGAAACAAAAAAAATACTACTGAAAATTAAAAAATAATTAATCTTGCAAAGGGGCAAAAATAAATTACCTATCTATTGACACCGTCCAGTGACAATCACAAAGCCCTTGTCCTCCCTCTTAAGCCCTGGAAAAGCTGGTATTTATTCGTAGAAAAACCTGTCACTCTATAAAAGAAAGCTATAACTAACAAAGCTCTTCCAGGAAGAATAGTTAGGTATATGGTTGTGCTTATCCATAAGGTTATCTTGGCACTGTATAATACTGGAGCAGGTTGCCAGTTCTTTTTCCAGTGGGACGCAATTTGCCTGATCTCTTGGCTATGACTTGTCCCTCTTGGGCGACCCTACATGGTATAGATTACAACTTCATTTAAGTACACAAACCTCTTCTCCACAACAAGGTAGAGTTCCAGAACGGAGTGTTTCAATTATTTCCAACCCATGTCTGATTGGTCAAGCGTCTAACCAATCATAATTCACAGATTTAAACTATTATTTAGTTTTGTATAGACCCCCATGTGGTTAGGGTCTATGTGGTTCCAATATAGACTCCTCTGGTAGTAGTAAACCTCAGGGAAGTGTAATATGATTACAGGAGGAATGTGATGTATTTTGAAAATAGTTATGGCACATGCATTCAGGGCTTACAATATTAGGGACATATAGTGTGAGGAATTGACTCTGCTGGTTTTTGAACCCTGGTCCCCAGGCTGCTATACCTCTTCCCTACCACTGCGCCAGCCTGCCTTTTGTGAATTCCATTGAGACCTTATAAGCTTGACTCTGCTAGCAATTTTATCAGTACCTAAGTCTCTTCAGCTGTGTCTGGTCAGGTGTCTGGTCCTTGGCCTATATAAGGCACTTCCTGTCAAATGTACCTTGCCAGATTATTGTTGGTTCCTGATCCCTTCAATAAAAGCTTGTTCCTGTTTAACCTACAAGTTGCTGAACCGGATTATTGCTGACCTTGGCTACTGGTCTTCACAACTTTGTGATTCCTATATCATTACATATAGATCATTCAGATGGTATTTCTTTGAGGTTAGATTTAGCTTGGTAATGATTGGGGAGTGCACTTCACGCAGCTCAATTCTTTATGAGAGTCATGGAATGGAAGACAACTAGAGATGTCGCGGACAGTTCGGCCGCGGACTTTTCGCAGCGATTTTGGCATGTTGGCGTTAGCAGCGGACGGCGAACACATGCGCTTTTCGGTTCGCCCCCTATACTTATCATTGAGGAAACTTTGACCCTGCACCTCACAGTCAGCAGACACATTCCAGCCAATCAGCAGCATACACTCCCTTCCAGAGCCTTCCATCTGAAGGACAGCATACATTTTAGAATCATTCTGAAGCTGGATTCGTTGTGAGAGGACAGATAGTGTAGCTGCTGGAGATTTAATAGGGAAATAGATAGCCAGGCTGTGTATTTAGCTTCCATTACAAACCTGAAGGACTCGTCTGATATCTGCTGCAAGGACATCAACCCAAAAAGCCCTTTTTAGGGCTAGAACATCATTTATTTATTTATTTATTTATTTATTTTTCTGTGTAATCTAATTGCATATGCCTGCCTGCCAGCATGTGTGTGTGACAGGCTAACACCTAACAGCTTATATTGTGCTTATTTTCACTACTCATACCTGGTGGTGTACCACACATTGAAAACAACCATTTTTTTCCTGTAATCTAATTTCAGTTGCCTGCCTGTGTCAGGCTCACAGCTTATATTGTGCTCAGTGAAATAAAACAACACTTTTTTGACTGTAATAAATTGAATAGCAATTGCCTGCCTACAGGCATGTGTGTGAAGCCTATTGCATCTACTCTGCGAACTTTTGCCAGTGCACAGTGATACGTCATATCTGGTGCAACCATAGTGTACAGTGACAAAAAACAACACTTTTTTGACTGTAATCGATTGAATATCAGTTGCCTGCCTACAGGCGTGTGTGTGAGGCCTACAGCGCCTACTCTGCCAACTTTTGCCAGTGCACAGTGACACTCATATCTGGTGGCACCTTAGATTGCACGCGCAGTGCCTCAAATTTGAAGTATAGCATTATATATGCTATACTACTGTAGAAAAGTATAGATAATGCTATTTGCATCCACATTTTAATTTATCCATTTAGTTTTGGTCTTGATTGTGTTTGTGTGTGCATGTCAATGCTTGCTTATATAAACATGACAAAATTTGTTATTCTGCTTAAAATGTAACCTATATTTAAATTAGATAATGTTGACTAACTAATTCATTCTGTATTAACTGATAAATCATAGAGAATTAATTCATTTTGTACTAAATTTATATTTTTCTTTTTTACATTTGTGTTATGGATTACAATTACAATTTTAAAGTTTATTTTTTTAATTTACACTAATAAAATAGGTTTTAATTGTAACCTTTTGTTTGTACCTTTAATGATTTGAAAGAGCTCTCTGTTATTTTTATTGCTAAGGCAAAGGATAATTATCGGATCATAGTAAGGGGAGAGGGGAAAGGGAGGTGAATGGAGAGGGGGAAAGTGAGAAGGAGGAGGATAAGGGGGAAGGGGGAGGTGGAGGAGGGAAAGGGGGAAGGAGGGAGGAGGATAAGGAGGAGGATAAAGTGGAAAGGGAGGAAGATGAATGGTGTGCTGAGGGGGCCCAGGCAAATTAGGCAGCACTGGGCTCCCTCCAGATCTGCCCCTGCACTCCCTGCACTTCCGATGTAATCTCTAGCGTGGCTCGGGGTGACCGCTTTAGGTACAAAAAATTAACCCAGAACCACCCTAGGATGGTTATGAAGTAAATTATGGGCATGTTTTTATATTGTCAGATCATAAGATCATGCCCCCTGAAATCCTACTTATAAGTGCATGGTTTGCATGTGGAGGCTGTGAGAGGGTAGTTGAGGGGTTACAGACAATTGAATATATCAAAATGTTTAGAAAAAATGTGACCAGCAGCCAAAAGTTCAGTTTGGAAGTAATTACGAGCTTGCAACTGAATGAGGCTCAAACAGCCCTAATAAATATGAAGCCCATAGCAGCATTGGCAATCCCGCAAGGGCTGCAGGCTTGAAAATGGGCTGCGTAACATAGCTATTCAATTAGAAAATGCCTTGAGTTACGGCCTTGAGACGCAAACCCGTAAACCATTTTTCGAACATTGGATGCGCCGCCGTAAACATGATTAATTAGTCAAACCCTTAGTTACAGGTTTAGATAGAGCCAATGGTAACAGAGATTGTCATTATTACATCACTGAAAAATGGAGGTTGGATTTCAAAGTCTTACGGGCTTTCATTACGAGTTACGATCTGACCCACATTTCACAAATGATGCAATATTCATAAAGCTGTAAATATGATATTCTGGTCCATGCGAGTTCCATTATATATATATTAACACATTGATTGCCGGCATCAATATAATACAGAAATGAAACATAAAAATAATTATTTGATATTGCCGATTTGCGAGCTTCAGGATGTTGTGCTATTTATTTTAATACCTAACATCTCCTTCCCTTTAATTATCATCACAGTTGAGTGTTTATATATGCATTAATAGTGCAATGGATTGGACTTTGACCCCCCTAGCGGGTACTCTCTAGTACCCGTTGGCTTTTGGGCTTCATTTGCGGGTTACAGGCTTGAACGCCAGTGAATTTGATGCAATTTAATAGCATGAATGGAAGCGTAACAGTTATGGGCTTGACAGATCAAAGGATTTGAGGGCGTGCAGTTCAAATTTCCACGTCCCTTGGAAAGAGACACAAGGAGGTGAAATAAGGGGAAAAAAAGACACAAAGCAAGGAGAGAAGGGGAAACAGAAACAGGGGTCAGAGACTTGGGAGAGGCACACAATAAACGCCAAAGGCGTTCATTGCAAGCGCTGCGATGAGTGGTGAACATTGAGAACCATGAAAGTTGTGGGTTGCCAAGACCTACAATGAGCGGCGAAGCCACTCATTGCGTGGCTTGCATTAAGCGCAGAAGAACTCATCGCGAGGCCCGTACAGTAGATGGAGTGAGGGCCATGTGAGGAGCGCCAAAGGTACAGCATTCCCAGCCCTAACATTTTATTGCCATCATTTTTCATGGGAAAGTCGCTAGTCTATATATATATATATATATATATATATATATATATCACATATTATAATTGTGAAACTGTGATTCGTTGTCATATTTGCAAGCTTCATGAAGCGAGGCGAGCTGTTAACGCATCGCCCTGCGAGACTCGCGAGGCGGGGGTTGAGGATGTGGGGTTGAGGATGGGGGGTTGAGGATGAGCAGGGGGGGTTGAGGATGAGGAGGGGGGTTGAGGATGAGGATGGGGGGTTGAGGATGAGGAGGAGGATAAGGGAGGGGGTTGGGAAAGAGCCAAGGCGGTGGAGAGACATGGGAGGGAAAGAGAGAAATGGGGGGGGGGAAAAGAGACACGGGGGGAAAGAGAGACATGGGGGGAAAGAGACTCAGGGAAAAGAGAGACATGGGGTGGAGAGACACAGGGGTGGAGAGACACGGGGAAAAGAGAGACACTGTGGTGGAGAGACACAAGGGTGGAGATACACAGGGGGGGAAGAGAGACACAGCGGGGGGGGGGGGGGAGAGACATGGGTGATTAGAGTATAAGCCGAGGAGGCCCTTTTCCGCCTTAAAAAAAGGGCTGAAAAACTCGGCTTATACTTGAGTATATACGGTATACTCATTTATTAATTCACTGTACTAAATACATTTTATATTTTACGATGTACTTATATATCTGGCTATGCGATGAGCGACAAAGGTGATCGTTGCAAAGCAGGAAAATGTAAGTACACGAGGGGAGAGGCTCGCAATGAGTGCCAAAGGTCCTTAGAGGAGCAAAAGCTTTACATTGTGTGGCAAACAGCATTGCCATGGCTTCAAATTTTATTGCCCCATCATGACTGCTTCACTCTTCAATTATATAAAGATATATATATATATACAGTATATATATATATATATATATATATATATATATATATATATATATACTGTATATACTAGCATGATAATAGGGATGTGCCAAGTGGGATGGGGCCACATATCTGAATGGACCCAAGACTGCATAAACATGTCTCTGCGTATATAAGTATTGTAAAAAATGTATATTGTTAGCAAACTTGAATATTTGGAGATTTTACAAAAATATTAAGGCCTCCCAGCTCTCCTAGTATCAATAGCTATGCATTTTGTTTACTCCATCACTGTCAAATGTTGACGCTTGTCATCACAGAGACCAGTATAATGATATATTTATTCTGGCTACTGACAGGTTTTTGCTGACATAGTTTCATGTAAGATCCAGGGAAACCCATCTAAAGGCGATGACAGTAGATTTTAGTGAGCTATTACAAGAAAGAAAGTCAATCAAATTTGAAATGTATCCAGTTTTATAATGTAGAACAACTAGGAGAACTAAATTATCCTAACAGTATTTATAACTTGGAAAGGTTTTGTTTTTTATTGTTTGTTATTATTGCCTAGTAAACAGTAAAGCACTTCTCTACGAAGCGATATAGTGGAAATCTATGTTTGCTTTATGTGCATAATATATAAAGAAGTCAAAGGAGATTAGGCTATTATTTTCATTAAAAAAGATCTAAATAGCATCATAGTAAATAATGCAATTATAAAACCCTTATTCCAGTTACAAAACAATATTTTCTATAAAAGATATATTAGCCTTTCATCTGGAAAAGTAACAAGAAGAAATAAGAGCTTATTGAGGTAATGAGTTGCTGGAGTCAATTAAACCCTGGCCAGGTTTTGTTTTGAGATTAATATTACACAATTAAAGGAATAAATCGATGTATGAAATAATTTATGAATTGAAAAAATTGAAAAAAGTTGAATTGCTTATTCATTTAGTGAGTACCATCTACAAGATGAAATAATGCTCCAGGATTATCTTGGGTCTGAATAAGCTAATTTTGATTGCTTTTAAGATGGGTATATGAGAAGTAGACAAAATTACTCTTAGTTGCTGCCCCTGAATACTGGAGCTCAAAGTGCTTATTTGAAATAGAGAGAGCCAATGTAAGCATTCAATTTTATAGCTTTTAAATAGAAAAAAATGTTCTGTGAATATTCCTTTAAAGCAAAAGTCCATTGCTCCTCCATGTGAGCTTGTGGCAGGCTTTAAAGCTGCTACAACCGATTTGTAGGGACTTCAGATTAGGGGTCATTTTGTTTCATATGGTATATTACGTTTATATGTTTTCTGTAAAGTGGGCACAAGCACTTTATATGAGATTCACTTTGATTATATGTGGTATTCACTGTTTATTGATTTGTGTGCAATAGACGATATTGGGTATAATATATGCAATATCTGTTGATATATATATTCTAGCGACTTGCCCGTCAAAAAATGACGGCAATAGAATTTGAAGCCATTGTAATGCTGTTTGCCACGGAATGTGAGGTTATGGCCCCTCTGAGAACCTTCAGCGCTCATCACGAGCCCCACTCTAAGCACCTTCGGCATTCAACTTGTGGCTCACAATGAGGCTTGCAATGAGCGCCTTCGGAGCCACTGTGTACTTTATAGGCCTCGCACTTGAGCACCCTCAGCGCTCATTGCGAGCCTCTCTCCGTGTGTTACTACCATGGTTTAAGTGTCACTGGCTTCGATTAAGTGTTACTGCCTTTGACTAAGTGTTACTTGCTTGAGTTAAATGTTACTGCCTGGTATTCAGTATTACTGTTTTGCATTAAATCTTAGTGCTTAGGACTGGTATTATACTAAGGCCGCTTTTTCCGTCCTTCGGCTGAGATTGACGTCCTTCGGTCTCGTTTTCGGTTTGTTTAATTTATTTCGGCCGACATTTTTTTTCATGCTTCTGCGATTTTCGATCAAAAAAAATGCCAAAGTATGCCTCAAATTAACTTGCAACCTCACTCACAAGCTCCCTGGCACTTCCCCAGAGCTGTGTGTAAGTAAATTTGAGGCACATTTGTTTGTTTTTGCAGTTTGGCGGTTCGGCCGTTAAATGCGTATGTTTGCTAAGTCCCAAGTCGTTCGGGCCGTAATTTCAAGGGTGTTGCTAAGTTATGTTGAGCGCCTTCTACACTCTTTTTATCTAAGTCCCGCGGGTCGTGTGAATGAGCGCCTGTGGCGCTCATCTCCACCATAGCCGCAAACGTGGCCCTTCCTTCGCGAGGCCCGCAGTTGTGGCCCGCAACTGCGGCCCTCACCTTGCGAGGGCCACAGTTACGCTGGCTTGCTGCGTAAGCCCGCAGTTTTAGCATGGCGTTACCATCACATTTTGGCAAGTCCGCAATTATGACTACTATATATGTGATATATATTTATATATATATGTATATATATATATATATATATAAATATATATATATATATATATATATGCACTTGCGACTTGCCCGTCAAAAATGACGGGGCAATAAAATTGTAAGGCAGGTAATGCTGTTTGCCACAGACAGTAAGTGTTTTGGTCATCTGAGATCCTTCAGCGCCTATTGCGAGCCTCCCCCTGAGAGCCTTTGGTTGGTTTTTTGTTATCAGAGGCGCTTATTGCAAGTCTCTCCCCTCTACCTATTTCCAATTAATATATGTAGCAAGCAATGTGCTGAAGCGCTAACAATCTGTTTTGATGTTCCTGCAGCATACAATGTATATTTGTACTGTTCTTGAGCTGAGGTGTAAGTGTCAGCAATGTGTGCAGTGTGTAGTGTAAATAGGCTGCGTGCGCGAGGGGAAACTGTTTGTGGAGCTGTGTACTTCTGCATTCTGTAAGTTAGTTTTGTAAAATGGCGGCTATTGTGTACGTGGCACGCGTGTGTGGATGATTTAGCGTCCTTGCTAATAGTGTATGCTGTACCTTGTACGGGTTTTTGTAAAAGTCAGATGTGCTTGGTGGTGTTTTGAGGGTTTAGGGGTCGTGTAGCCTCGTTTTTTTGGCGGACATTTTTTCTCTCACTTAGGGGATTTTGGAGTGTCTAAACTCTGTAAATTGGACTTAAATTGGCGTGAAAACTGACTCCCAGACGTCCTGGCTGTCCCCCCTTGCTGTGTGTAATATTTTTTTTTACATTTTATGTGTATTTTGTGTTTTTTTTATGTTTTTCGGTGTGAGCGGGTCGGCCATTAAGGTCGTATTTTTGTGAGTTAGTATTTTTTTTTGTAAGTCCGTATTTAGTCATTGTGTGTTATAGTTTTTTTTTCAAAGTCCCACTTCTGTGTGTGTTTGTAACCCCTTGTGAGGTGCCGTAGAGCCTCCACCTCCGCAAATGCGCTTCAACTGGCTTTGCGAGGGTCCGCATTAGCAGTTCTTTAGAGCTCGTTTTGCGAGCTCGCAAAGCGTGACGACGTTTCGGAGTTCGACAACTAATATATGTGAAATATATATATATATATATATATATATATATATATATATATATATATACATTTAGCACCTTATATTTATAAGATTATTGACTCAATATATATATATATATATATATATGTGATTGAATATTAAGACTGAGCAATATGCCCAAATTATTGAATAGCTGTATGTATATATATATATATAGAAATCACGTGTTAAAAAGATTAGTGGGATGGCATATTGTTTTGGTGATTTTAATTGTCAATGTTTTAATTATGTGTTTTATGTAATTTGTATTATTTTTTTAATTTTTTTTATGTTATATTTTATAATTTGATGTCTATCTAGAGATTGATTTGCCGGAAATGATATAGGATTATTTCTTGGCGGGTATGAGCCACATTAAATTCAAAACTTGTATGCAACGTGAGACTCGCAACGGCTGCGGGCTTGAAATTTTGCAGATTATGGAGCTATTAAATTAGAACATGCTGCCTATTATGGAGCTATTAAATTAGAACATGCTTGAGAGGCAAACCCATGTATATGTGCATTTAAAGTACTACGGATTGGACTTTACCCCTCATGTGGGTCCTCTCTAGCACTCATTGGCTTCTTAGCTCCATTTGCGGGTTACCAGGCTTGCAAGTCGAAGAGTGGGACACTACACTACAGATATATATATATATATATATATATATATGTATATATATATATATATATATATATATGCAATTTATTGGGTTGTAACTCAGCACTGCTTTGGCTATCCTTTGAATAATTATGAGGGTTACTCCATTTCTTCTATGGGATTCTTAACCACAGTAGAAGATCTGGTGGTTATCTAATGTGAAATGTACCATTCCAGTTCACTGAGTTCACTAATTCCTGTATTTGCCCTCTGCTCTTCCCCAGTATGTGGTAGGCACCTTCTGTCCTGAGGAGCTCATGTTCCGATGCTATATCCATAATGTTATCTTGGCAAAGATACTGGAGTGAGTTGCCACCGTGATTTGTCTGACCTCTCTGCTTCAATGAAGTACTCAAGCCCCTTCTCCTTGACAAGGTAATGATCAAGAAGGGGAATACTGTGATACAAATTACTATTAAAGCTTCTTGCTACAAATTAGATTTGATTAAATGTACTTAAATAGGTGATTATGTAGTCATTTTTATACCCAATGATCTCTTTTTAAAATATTCCAGATTTCATACAAGAGCCTACTAGAAATTAATCTATCTTGGAATTAGTAATCACAAATTATATCAATATGGTATCAAATGTTAAAATAGGGCAACCTTTGGCAAACAGTGATCACAACACAGTCTCATTTGAGATTGAATTAAAAAAACAAAACTGTAAGGTGCCAACAAAAACTTGTTATTTTAAAAGGGCAGATTTTAACAGTCTAAGGGCAGCAATACAAAGTATAGACTGGGACAAAAAACTGTCAGGTAAAAAAACTGAACATAAATAGACAACATTTAAATCCTTACTAAATATACATGCACATATCATGGGGAAATAAAAGTAAAAGGAGTCAATTACAGTATATACTCGAGTATAAGCCGAGGCACCTATTTTACCACCAAATACTGTGAAAACGTAGTGACTCGAGTATAAGCCGAGGGTGGGAAATGTGCTGCCCCCTGTGTCCCTCTTGTGCCCTCTGTGTCCCCCTCTTATGTACTCTCTGTGCCCCTTTCTTGTGTCACCCCTCTCTCTCCCCTGTGTCTCTTTCCCCCTCTCCCTCCCCTGTGTCTCCCCCCCTCTCTCCCTCCCCGGTGTCTCTTACCCTCCTCTCCATCCCCTGTGTCTCTTCCCCCCTCTCTGTCCCCTGTGTCTCTTCCCCCCTGTCCCTTCCCTGTGTCTCTTCCCCCCCTCTCCCTTGTGTCTCTTTCCCTCCCCCTCACTTATCATCCTCCCTTCTCATCCTCCCTCCTCAACTGCCCTCATCAACAGCCTTCCTCATCCTCCCTTCTCATCCTCAACCCCCTTCTTCATCCTCCCTCCTCATCCTCTATCTTCAACCCCCTCCTCATCCTCCCTCCTCAATCCCCCTTCTTAACCCTCATCCTCAACCCACCTCCTCAACCCCCCTCCTCATCCTCAACCCTTTCCTCAACCACTCTCCTTAACCCCCTCCTCAACCACCCTCCTTATCCTCCCTTCTCAAACCCCCTCATCATCCTCAACCCCCTTCCTCAACCCCATCCTCATCCTCAACCCCCCTCATCCACCCCCTCCTCATCCTCAACCTCCCTCCTCATCCTCCCTCCTCACCCCCCTCCTCAACAACCCTCCTCAACCCCAACCCCCCTCCTCATCCTCAACCCCCCTCCTCAACCTCTTTCCTCATTCTCAACCCCCCTCCTCAAACCCTCTCCTCAACCCCCCTCCTCAACCCCCCTTCTCATTCCTCATCCTCCCTCCTCATCCTCCCTCCTAAACCGCCCTCCTCAAACCCCGTCCTTATCCTCCCTCCTCAACCCCTCCTCCTCATCCTCCCTCAACCCTCCTCCTCAACCCCTCTCCTCATCCTCCCTCCTCAACCCCTCTTCTCATCCTCCCTCCTCAACCCCATCCTCATCCTCCCTCCTCAACCCCCCACCTCATCCTCTCTCTTCAACCCCCCTCCTCAACCCCCCCTCCTCATACTCAACCCCCCTCCTCAACCTCAACCCCCTTCCTCAATATGCAAATGACGTGACGTCACATAAGAGTCACGTCATTAGCATTGGCCGGGTCCCGACGCAGCCGGAAGGAGCAGCTGCTGATGGAAGGTAAGTGAGGGGAAAGGGAGAGGGGGAGGTAATTAGAGAGGGGTAAAGTGAGGAGGGGGTTGAAGTTGAGGAGGGGGTTGAGGATGAGTAGGGGGGTTGAGGATGAGTAGGGGGGTTGAGGATGAGTAGGGGGGTTGAGGATGAGGAGGTGGGTTGAGGATGAGAAGGGGGTTGAGGATGAGGAGGGGGGGTTGAGGAGGGGGGTTGAGGAGGGGGGGTTGAGGAGGGGGGTTGAGGAGGGAGGATGATAAGGGAGGGGATGAGAAAGAAACATGAGGGAGAGGGGGTGAAAGAGACACAGAGGAGGGAGAGTGGGGATAGAGACACGGGGGTGGAGAGACAGACAAATGGAACATACTCAGATTAGACTAATGTGGTAAGTGGGGTTCCTCTGGGTTCAGTATTAGGTCCTCTAATTTTTTACATATATATTAACAACTTAGAAGTAGGACTGGAAAGTATTGTCTCCATTTTTGCTAAGTTGTGCAGGCTAGTTAAATCAGAAAATGATGTACTTCCCCTCCAAAGGGATTTGCATAAATTAGAGAAATGGGCAATTAAATGACAGATGAGATTTAATACAAATAAATGTAAGGTTATGCATCTGGGAAGGAAATATAGCCATGCAATTTATAAACTTAATGAAGCAAATCTAGTGGTATCAGATATAGAAAGGGATTTTGGAGTGATTGTGGACAACCACCTACGTGACGGTTCTCAATGCCAAGCAGCAGCTGCAAAGGCAAATAAAATATTAGCATCTATTAAGAAGGGTATAGAAGCAAGGGAGGCAGATATAATTCTGCCACTATACAAATCACTAGTACACCCTCATTTGGAATATGGAGTACAGTTTTTGGCACCACTTCATAAAAAGGACATTTTAGAACTGGAAAAAGTACAGAGAAGAACAACAAAACTAATAAGGGGAATGAAGGGGCTAAGTTATGAAGAAAGACTAACCAAATTAAACGTATTTTCTCTAGAAAAAAGGCGTCAAAGAGGGAATATATAAATACATCCAGGGTCAGTATAAAGATTTGTAAAGGGAGCTTTTTGTGCCAAGAGGTTTTCAACTGACAAGAGGTTAGAAGTAATAAGATTCCACCTTAAAGAAAGAAAAGGGTTCTTCACAGGAGAGAGATCAGATAGCTTATTGTCATATAAACTCTGAGTATTTGGAGTACTGCAGGATAGTGCTAAACATATATGAGCAGTCCGTGTAACTTATTAGCGATTTTTTAAGGTATTACTGAAGGTACCACTGTTTGAATTACATTTTGGTTTCTGATGATTATTCAGTATCAATATTGTGATGGAAGTCATTATACATAGCCACATGATGGAGTTAAAGTGTGTAATATTTTTTTTGTGTGAGAAAATGTAAATGAAGACCTATAATGAAAGAACTCTTGGCCACTTACTATTAGGTTATAAATACGCTCTACTGAGCTAACAGGTTAAACAATTCTTTGGATATTTAATTAAGATTTTGAAATGTAGGGGTGACTATCTACTATTTTGGGATTGATTACTTTAGCCTGCAACTCATATGACATAACAAGTATTAACATGTAGCAGACTATAAATATGTGTTATTTGTATTTGTATCTTTACAAAAACCTTCATATATGTTTGATGAAATAGCATTCGTGTATGCATACATGTGTGTCTATTTGTGTATGTATTTGGTGCATTTCATTTAATTAAATATGCCATAATACTTGTGTCATCCCTGAAAATTATACTCTTCATATTTAAAATGGCCTCATCATCTCCGGGCAACTAGGAGCACTAAGCTCTATCCTCGATTACATCATCTCAGACTGATGGAAGTGTAGATTCACACAGCCAGCACTAATTCTGGAATGAACTTCTGTGGCCTTTACAGATCGCTCAGTCTAGGTGTTTCTTGCCAAAGTAAGGATTTAAGGCTGTTCTTTAATTCTGGTTTTCCTTTTCTGACTTTTCTTGTCTTCTATTGTACTATTGTATTTTGACATTGGCTTGTAAATCATATTATTCTACTGATTACTTCCTATCTTAACACTCTCATTGTGTTGGCCTTCACCTTCTGTCTGTGACCCCAACTTCTCAGATTGCAACAGTTCTTGCTGCAAATAAAACTCAAACCCAGCTTTGTGGATTAACCTACATACCCCACCTCAATCAGTAGATCTGTTATAGACCTTTTTGACATAGAATAGTCCATGTCCTATCAGGGCAAGGTAGAGTGTTTGGGCTTGTTGTATTTCCAATTTGGGCTATAGCACTTGGTTTACTCAGAAAACGACAGTCCAAGGGGTTATCTTTAAATATCCCAGTGTTTTTTCTAGGGCTCCAAAAATCTCACATCAGAAGGATGCTGCTTCTCATGATACACCGACCGCTCTGGTGTATCTAAAGTACTAGATATAAAAAACAAGAGAGGGGGAGAAAGGGCAATAAATACTCCTAGCGCAGATTACTTGGTGCCACTTCCTAGTATTAGACAATATATTTCTATAGATTTGTCTCTCACCGGTAGTGACCTCAAGAATGTGAGGTACTTTAGAGCTAGATAAGTCTCTCTCTCACAGAAGTGGGTGCAGGAGTTACAGATAACCTATTGGAGATGACTTATCTCTATTAAAGAAAAGAGGGATCGCAGACATCTGTGCATGCTGCTCTGGGGCAGTTATGTGCTCATCTATCTACTCCTTCTCTTACTCATCCTGTCACCTACTGCTTTACCAGCCATACCCCATCCAGTGTAGGTCAATATGTTCGCTGCTCTCCCCATAACTCTAGAGATCCAGCTGAACAGCAGGGAGTTATCAATCATAGAGATACCTCTTAGATGTGTCTGAACTGGTTGCCCTCCCTTAGAGAGCTATTTTTAAAAATAACAACCAAATTCAGAGTTCATCTAAATTATCATAATTTTACTGCATTTTGTTCTGGATTTTTTCCAACCTTGCTTTCAGTTTCATCTCCCAGAAGCTCCATAACCTCACTATATTCTGCACTTCTATTTCCTTTCCCTTCATTTCCATGTAACACTGTCCTTTGTTTCTCTTTATCAAATGTGTAACAGGATATGGTGGTCCACCAAATGCCTTAGTTCAAAGCACCATCTTCCAATTCAGAGTATATAAATTTGGTCTAAAAAATTCAGCTCTTCAATCCTGCAGCATTTTGTCTCCATTTGCCATTGGCTCTTCCATCGTCAAAAAACAGATAACGCT
Organism: Discoglossus pictus; assembly: GCA_027410445.1. Classification (NCBI taxonomy): domain Eukaryota; kingdom Metazoa; phylum Chordata; class Amphibia; order Anura; family Alytidae; genus Discoglossus; species Discoglossus pictus. The sequence goes on along the minus strand of CM050164.1, from coordinate 255,929,442 downwards.
GCAATTTGTTTTAAATAAATGGTTATCCTCAATATAATTTGGAACACTTTATTGACTTTGGGAGATCCTGAGATGATTTCCAATATTGAATTCATTTTGGAGCACTGTAGCTCAAAGGAAAATTCTTGGATCCCATGCTCCCAGTGCTCGATTTACCACTAGGCAAGTTAGGTCAGTTTAATTTAAAATATATATATATATATATATATATATATATATATATATATATATATATATATATATATATATATATTATATATGTTCTCATCAGCCACTTTATAGACCCGAACACTGTCTGGGGAGGGAGGAAGAGGACCAGGCACTGTCCTTTTCCATGACTGCATTTATCATACACAGATAGGACTCGGCAGTGACTTGAATAATTACTTCACTTAGTAACAATAGTCTCCTGCCCATGTGCACTTGAAGGAGAAGGGTTTAATTACTTACTGCCAACCACAAATATATAAATGCAAGCTGGGCAACACATGGGAATAGTCCCTGTGTGCTTACTAGCACAAGGTGTTTACTTGACAGGCAACTGGGCGCTCCCTCAGCTCTCATGCTTCCTCCTGCAGAGCAGCTCCTGTCACTGAAGAGGGAGTAACCTGGAACTGAGCCTGGACATTCATACAGTGAGGCAAGGTAAATTGCATCTTTATTGAGCTGCCCTCTATCTTAGATAAAATGATTGCTTTTTGTGTGATGACATTAAGTGATTAAAATACATGTTTGATGAATGCATATACATTTCAGCCAGTCAGACACACTATTATATACAGTGAATGATTATTTGTCCAAAAGGGAGGGAAGGTACTCAGACACACATTATGATCACTTGAATATATCACACTTTCACTGAACATTTACTTTGATATTTAGTTATTTCTGTATTTATCTAAAATATGCTATGCCTCTAACTTTTTATTAAATGCCTTAATAACAATTCAGTGTATATGTGTGATGAAAGTAACAATGATGTGTGTGTAAATGGCATGCACAGGCTGTTCCCCATTAAAATGTCAATTAATAATATATCACATTGTGTATGATGAATGCATGCACATTACATGCATTCATCTTACACAAAGACCAGATATTTTTAATAATATATATCTAAGGGAGGGCCCCCAGTTTATGTTATATAGACACATCAAGATTACTTTAATTCATCATGAACACATAATAATTATTATGGTTTTTAATTATTGACATTAATTGTATGTATAAAATGAACTGCTGTCCCTGGAAATGTAATACATTAATAATTATTCACTCTTTGTCTGTGTATGATGATCATGAATAAATGTGTGCAATTATGGTGTGTGTAACATGTAGTCCCCAACCCATTTAATTAATTAGTAAAAAATGATGAATTGCTTTGTGTAAGAAAATGAATGAATTTAGAAACTGAGGGTCTCATTCAAATGCAATTTGGCCAATTGAATAGGTCTCTATGTAAGCACATAACATATTTTTTTTTACAGAAGTTTTTAGTTAATGAACTTCTATCTAAAAGCAAGGTCTTCACTAATTAAAAACTTCTGTAAATAAAATATGCTATGTTCTTCAATAGAGCCCTATTCAATTGGCCAAATTGAATTTGAATGAGGCCCTGTGTGTGTAACATGTACTTCCCTTCATCACACTGTTATTAAGCTCAAAGTTGTTAAGCTCAAAGATAGGACACTCCATTATTTTGCAGTTTGTTAATATTGTTTTGCTTTGTACTTAACCCCAGTATAGTGCTATGGAATATGTTGGTGCTTTACAAATAAAGGATAATAATTATAATAATGAGCCTTATATATTTTTTTAATAAAATAGCACTATTTAAAAAAAGGCATCATCTTCAGTTCCCTCAACCTCTTTCCCACAAGCATGTATGTAGATAAATATATATGTATGATTGCACATTTGCATGTCTTAAATAATTTACAGTGTATATATAGTTACATAGTAATTAAGGTTAACAACTTTTAGTATATACATTTCAACCATTTTAGATCACGTCTGATGTAAATTAACTGCATTAATTGTTAAATGATCCAGAGGAAGGCAAACAAAAAATCCAATTAAAACATTGCCAGTTGTCTCTTAAGAGGAAAAACAAATTCCTTCCTGACCCCAGATACTGCGCACATTTTTGCTGAACCTAGCATGTAGGGAGGAGTTGGGGCTAGTGAGGATGTCCAGGGAGGTAGCTACTTACATTTACAAGGGGAAACAGAGGGAACAGGAGAAGGATGCAATCCAGTTCTGATTGGGGAAACACCAACAGATTTGCAAGATTAAGTGAAACAGTTTGAGATATCCATTCAGGAATAGCAATGACAGAGCCGGGAGAACAGTTTTAATGGAGGACAGGGAGGGCAGACACAGCAGAGCTACAGACAGGTGTTGGTGGTAGGGGACTATATTATTAGGAAGGTGTGATATGTCACACAGATCTCAGCAATCAAACAGTTAGCTCTCTACCAGGTGCTTGGTTCGGCATGTTGTGGATTGGGAAGAAAAAATTATTGGAGGAGGCTGGACATGACCCAGCAGCATTTGCATATTTTGGTATCAATTATCAAGCAATTGGAAGATGGAGTTTCCTAAAATAGGATTTTATAGAACTAGGAAACAATCTTAGGACAAGTAGTATTTTCTGAGATACCACCAGTGCACATACTAACCCAGGTAGACAGAAGGAGTATTGCTAGAAAAGTGGTGCAGGAAGGAGGTTTTATGTTTTAGAGTGGGGGGCTGACTTTTCTCTTGGGTACGCTAGTGGAAAGGATGATAGAAAGGCTGGAGGAGTTTTTTAAACTGGTAGGTCGAGGAATGGTCTAGATAGAAGTAATGAGGTAGAAAATGAAAAGGGGTAAGGGAATTAACTGCTAATGAGAAGGGGGAGAGTTAGTATAGTCAATCGGGAGGTATTGGTAAGTAACTCAAATACAGTGGGAAGTAAGTAAAACCTGCATAGTCATGGCAACCCAAAGTGTATGCTTGCTAATGCAAGAAACTTTCCAAGGAAAATGGGTGAACTAGAATTATTAACAGTAAATGAGAAATGTGATTTGATAGATATTACTGAAACATGGTGGGGGGGATTCTCATGACTGAATAATTAATTTTGGATGGTTATAATCTATTTCGGAAAGGTAGGGGCAATTGTAGAAGATGAAAACAGATTTCGTCTGTATTCCAATGCTGTTTTAAAGCCTATGGTCAGACAGATAAAGATATTTATGGTAGAACTAGTGATAATGTTGAAACATTGTGGATTGAGTTAAATTGCGGAGGAAGAAATCCCAAAAAATATTGGTAGGACATGGTGTGAAATTGAATGCAAGGAATTTCATTCAATGCTACATATTGAAAATGAAGCTCAGCAAGGTCAAGTTCTAATGTTGGAAGATTTTAACTACCCTGAAAGAAACTGAAAGAATGAGACAGATTCTTGAGTAGTAAATTCTTCAGTAAACTCAGTTTATTATCTGGCCCTAGTTAACCTGCTAGAAATTAAGATATCCTGGATTTAGTCATCGAATAATAACAAATAATATTGATATATGAAATGTTGAAATAGGGGAACACTTGGGGAACAGTGATGATAATAATCTCATTTGAGGTTAAGGTTAAAAAAACAAAGTTATAAGGGGCCAACAAAAGCTCTTAAAAGGGCACATTTTAATGGTCTAAGGGCATCAATACAACATATATACGTGGGCAAAGAACTAAGATTAAACTAGCTTAAAATCTTAATAAATATACATACACATCAGCATATACCACATCTAAATAAAAGTTAAAATAGTAAATCATATCCCACGTGGCTTAACATTGATTGAAAGATCAAGATAAGGAGTAAACAGGAGGCATTTAAAGACAAGACAGAGGGAACAGAGTCAGCTTTATGTGGGAACAAAGTTTGCAAAATAGAAAATGAAAAGTTATTTGCAAAGGAGAGTAAGACTAAGCCTAATAATTGTTTTAATTATTGTAATGGAATAAAGGATAGGAAAGAAAGCATTTGCGCATTTAAATCAGTCTGATTGATAAATAATGACCTGTAAAAGACAGACAAGCAAAATAAGTTCATACCAAGGGAGGTACCAGTGGTTGGGACAATGCAACAAAATTAGACTACACTACCTTCACCAAATAATTGGTTAACCCAACTGATGTACATCAGTCTCTGCTCATAAAAAGGCTTCTCACAACTGCAGCAGCCTTTTTTAAGTGCAGATAAAGGACTGATCGAGGTTCCTACTAACCCTGCTTTATGGTGTACTCTCTAAATACGTAAACCCATGTAATGGCCATTATCAAAAAGCCTTTCATATTATGTGCAGCGGCGGGGTTGCATGATGTACCACAAATTAGCCAGCATTGTTTACTTAATTTCGAGCTGCGTCAGGGTCCAGGAGCCGATAGAAAATGCAAATGTCATGTTAAATGACAGGAAAAGGTCATAAAAGAGTGTCATAAAGAGGATATAAAACAAGTCATAAACAGAGCATCATAAAGAAATCACAAAACAGGCCATAAAAAAAGCTGACTGGCTTGTAGCTTCTTCTAGTTAACACTCAGTTCTAGTCATTGGAGGGTTGGTTAAAGTGAGTAGGAGAGGAGGTAGTAAGTTGCTGAGAGTGAGAGTAGTCTAAACATTTTGGCCCCTATTCAATTGAGAAATTGTAAGTTACTGGAGCCCATAATGGAGCCGTAAACTAATTTGCTATTCAATTGGCGTCTTTTAGAGTTATAGGTTGTCAAAACAATAACTTACAACCCATCTAAGCCTTTAATCTGTCAAGGCCGCAAATGTTACAATCATAAAATCGCAAATTGCTATTCAATTGCTAATTGCTACCCAAGACCGCAATTGTTTTCAAACCCGGAAACGGCATGTGTCGGCTAAAATAATATGGGTTCCAAATGACCGCAAAAGACAATTAAAACACACCAATGGACTTTAAAATATGGGGAAAGCAATGGATGGCATTATAATTCATTGCACAACAATTCACAATTAACAAATAGCCTTAAAAAATAATTGTATTATCTCATATGTTGGAATGGTCATGCATATGCCAATATGATAAGTGCGGCTGCAATATGCTGAAAGCAATTAAAGTGACACTACCTGATTAAAGTGCAAAACAAAAACAGGAAACTGCCTGCCATATTATCCCTTTCTCACTCACAGAAGCTCTAATGTGGACCCTTAAAATACAAATATAATCTTATATACAACCCACTCATCGCATCTACATTGGGAAAACAAACAGTAGCCAATTTACACTGCCACATGACATATATCATGTACCAGGGGAACATTTTATATTTGGTTGCTCAGTCCTTCAGTCGTGTCCGACTCTCTGTGGCCCTATGGACTGCAGCACAATTAGCTATGTCTCTATCTGTGCTTTTCCACATGGTTTGCATGCCAAAGACACTGGCGTGGGTTTCCTGTTCCTTCTCTAGTGGACTGCAACTTCTGACCTCTCTGCTATGACCTGCCCACCTAGAGTGACCCTACATGGTATAGCTCACAGCTTCATTGAAGTACACAAGCCCCTTCACCACGACAAAGTGGGGATCCAGAAGGGGACCAGGGAAACATACACCACACTAACCTACTCTAACCAATCAGGAAGGCCCGCAAACACACATGGAGGCTGTGCAGAGGCACGTGGATACACAGCTAACTCACCTCTATCAGGGACAATCTCCACTATGCCCATCCTGGAAAGACCCACACCATTGCTGGTGGCCAAGTGCCAAGATGTATACCCATTATCATCTGGTGTCATATTGTTATCAGGCCTTCAGGGTAATGTTGATACTCCATAGTGTCACTAATTGGACCTGTCATGTGTATTAAACCTATATATTATATATGTATGTATATATATATATATATATATATATACATCTTATTTTTTATATCTAATTATAGTTTAATAATTATTATTATATGTATTAATCTTTTGTATAGTCACTAGGGTTTACAGATATAGGAATGTGACACAAATGGGATGTATGTGGATGTCCCAAACCCCAACCATTAAAAACACACTAATACAGTGATAACAGGTATAACAAAGCTTTATTTCATATACAGAGCACAATCAGAAATGTGCATTAATATCATGGGTGTGGTGTGGGCGCCCCCCCGAAGGGCAAGGGGCTTTAGGGGAAAAAAAGGATACCTAAAGGGTGTAATGTCATAGTCCAGAATAAGCATGATGCATAGCACCTACCAGGGTCACATGTGGTCACTACATCACAGCAACCGGAATATGATGAAAAAAAGGATCATAAGAAATCACTCAATTTAATTGAAGTAACCAGTAATGCGCATAGCACTTACTTTTGGTTGACATATGCTGACTTAAACAGACACATAAACATCTGGACTATCTCATTCAAACCAGTTTCACACATACAGTGTGTTCCTATAAAAAAAACTGAAAAAAGGTGGTCAAAAAAAAAAAGATGGAGGAGGATAAAAAAAATAACACCAAAAAACATGCTTGTACAGTACAGTGCTAAATACTGAAACTATAACAATATACCAACTCACCTGATTTCCATCTGCAAGTATTTCTATCCATAAGCTAGTTCTCAGGATAACTCACTGGCCACGAAAATTTATAATGATGTGTCATTTCACAATAAATGCTTAGCTGTGACCAGTTAGTGATCCAGGTATACTATCATCTTCCCCATATGATATTGTTAATCAACACTGATATCACATCCATCAGCTATACAGCAAGCAATGTCTACCTGAGAGTCACTGGGAAAATCTTACGATTACTTAATTTATTTGACATTTCTTCCAGATGCAGAAGATGCCTTCAGGGACCTGAATTATGTAAAAAAACCAAAAAAAAACCCCTGCAAAATAAGGCCCTAAAAAATATTGAGACTGCAACATATCTTCTCAACAGCATTCCTCAGTGACCATCAATTGGTAAAATGTTATACAGAACCCTACGTGTCCACAGAGAAGAGGATCATAGACATGTGATGGGTGGTCACCATTGCGTACAAAATATCACCATTACATTGTACTCTGTAGCCAGGCTAGATGACGTTAGCATTTGGACCAATAAATGGTCAGTGAGGAGTGCTGTTGAGAAGGCAAAAAAATATGTGCAGCCCCTACATCCTCCTCCGCCTTGCATAAGGGTCACCAATCCCCCATGGCTGATCACCGTCTCCGTGAGGGTGGTGGTGGTGGGGGCAGGGGGAGGCATTCCCCCAGGAGGCAGCAGAAACAGCAGTGGCGATGCTTGTGGCAGTGGCGGTGGTGGAGGCATGGGGGAGGAGAGGAGCGGCTGGGCTGTGGGTGGGCAGGGCATGCCTCCGGGGTGGAGGAGGCGAGGCTGAGGACATCTGCTGTGACTTGCTGGATTGTGCTATGGTCCGCCCCCATTCTGAGCAGCCTGGCAAGGTACGACTCATTATATGGTGCCTCCTCCCCTGTTGTAACTTGCTAGGCTGTGCATGACCTCTGCGTGATTGGAGCTGCTGGCCTGGATCCCCTGCAGACACTCCAGTTGCTGACGCATGATGGCCAGCATCTTCGCCTGAGCAGCCTGGCTGAGTGAGGAGCTGACGGTGGTGGTTGACCAGTGGGGAGGGTCTGGGGCCCGGCTGGAGCCTGGCTACATAATTCAGGTGGTGGTGGTGTGCCTGCTGGTGGTGGTGGCCAGTCAGACACACCACTGGGGGGAGGAGAAGGTGGGGGCAAGCACAGCTCATCCCTCCAGTAGGAAGGCCCTGGTGATTTGCTCTGTCTCTGAAGGAGGGAGGCAGTGGGGTCAAATGCCACCGGTGCGGCTGATGGTCCTGCTGGTGGCCCCACTGCCCAGATTATATCCTCCTCCTCCAAACCAGGGCCCTCAGCTCCTCTTGTCTCCTCCTCCCCCTGCACCGGTTCCTGCTGGGTTGTGGCCCGGTCCCCAACGTCCTGCTCCGATGGTGCCGATGCCCCCGCCTCTGGCTCACTACTGGACCCAAACCTCCTAGATGCTGAAAGAGAGAAAAGAAAGGTATATGTTATTAATATGATGAATAATACATTGTTTTGTGTTCATTCCTAACTATCTGACATCTAGGCTTTAACCTGGATGATTCTCTTAATTGCAACTATGAGTAGCTATCATTTGCTAGATGTGATCTATTCTTTGGCCCTTGATCCTGATTGTTCTTGGCTCCTAATGCTCCTTACACTACCTTGATTCTGGTCTGTAACTGCATAAACTGCATACATGGACTCTCTATTGGTTGATTACTGTTGTTGTGCCCACGAATGACAGTGATTTGTCAGCAAAATTAATGATGCTTGAATGATCAATCCCTTGTTAAATCCATATAGCTGACATGTCATTGTCCTTGTTGGTCATCATATGCAAGCATAGCGGGGAGCTCACGGATCGAATGAATGAGGAACACATTCTCCCCGTGTGTGTAGTTTGGGGCCCTGTGCCTTCCACCACCCAGCCTCTTGCCCTTCTGACTGTGGACGGGTATCCTTTGCTCCCTTGTCTGCCCCTGAGGCCTGTCCCTCCACCAAACTACCATCCCCCTATGAACAGGTCCTCCCCCTCTGATCCTGACATTTGGGGGCCTATCTCTATGGGCACCCGCCACCATCCACCTCCTCTGCTCCACTCTCCTCCTCCACCACCTCTCCACTCTCCTTCTTCACCATCTCCCCACTCTCCTCCTCCTCTACCTCCTCCACCTGTCCTACACCACTCCTCATTTCCTCCTCGCCTCCATCACTCCTGACCTCCTCCACCTCCTCCTCTCCTCCATCACTCTTCACCTCCTCCACCTATCCTCCATCACCCCTCATCTCCTCCTCCTCTTCTCCACCACTACAAACCTTCTACTCCACTCCTCACCTCCTCCTCCACCACTGCCCAGGGCCACCCTTTGCTCCTCTCTCTCCTCCTCCTCTCCTCTTCTCCTCCTCCCCACCTCTCCACTCCTCTCACTCCCTCCATAACTATCCCAAAAATAATATAAGTATTAATCAAAATAAGTATTACTGTGTATATATATATATATATATATATATATATATGAGAAAAAAATGTGTGTTTTATGTGTATTAACTGTTGGGTGATGGGTGTGGGGTATAGGATGGGGGGTGTATTTGAAGTGACCTAGCTCTATGTGTATCTATGTGCGTTATTTAATATATGTGTATTTGTATTATGTGTAATATGTAAATATGTGTAATCAAAATTTAAGTTTAAAGGGGGGAGCGTGGCTTGCCTTGAGAGAGAAAAGTTGCATGGTGGCAGAGCTCGAGGCCTTGGTGACAACAAAATCATCATTATCAAGCCGAAATCAAAATATTTTAAAACAAGAATATCAGATTGAGACACTCCTGAACTCGAGGATCAGTTTGGTGCCTGTCAGGAGCAGATTGCTTTGGGCACAGACGAAATACACCTGAGGCCTGGCCCTTGCGTGACCGGCCCTAGCCCGATCTAACCCCAATTGGACGCACAGAGTACAGCAATCCAGTGGCAGAGACAGTGAGAATTTACTCTAAGCAAAAAGGAGAAAACTGAGGCCCGACTTGAGAGGACCGGCGCAAGGAGGGGCGGCAGCCCAGAAAGACCTAAAGACGCAGCTGCTGACACGCTCAGGCATAAAAGACTGGATCAGGGACCTCTGAGTTAAACCCAATAAACAATAAAGAACCTGAATTCTCCAAGGGGAACAAACAAAGCACAATACCCCGCCAAGCAATGAACTTATACATAGCTTTAATAAGAAGATGTGATATTGGGCATTTAAAGAGACTTTGATTATAAGGCCTAGAGATAAGCACTCCTTCAGCCCAGACCTGCAACATACAACTATTAAATAAAAAGCCAAATAAGCCCTATTACAGTCATTCTGAGTCTTTTGGTGCCCCCAGGGCGGGGTCAGATCAGAGTATTGGCCGCCATTTTGATCCCACTCAATACCTAACAGAATAGCACAGCTCCCAGTACTTGTATTATAAAGAACACACCTGTTTGAACTGTTGTTTTCCACAATATAAAATCACCGTCTCTGTGACTTCAACCCAAATTACAAAGTTTAAAATGGACTGGGTATTTAAAGTAACGTATCATGGCTCTAAGAATCCTATTAAAGGTATATATAAGTGAGGTGGGTTATGAATGTATCCTGTAGAATGCATCATAACCCAACTAGCAAACAAGTTTGCATGAAAACATGCAAACTGTTTTTGCAATATAATATGAAATGTGCTGGGGGTGATTTAGACACCCCTAGCAACTGTGATTTGCATAAAGGATATCTCATCTTTAATGAGATATCCATTATGCAGCACATACGCATGCTGAATGACTTTTCAGCCAATCAGCAAGCAGTTGTGACACTGAATGGCAAGAGAGACTTGGGGGAGTGGTTAATAAGCAGTGTAGTTAGGCTTGGCCTGAATAAACACACATAAATCTCTAAATAAGCTTATGCTTAGACAATACAATGATAAGGCAAGAAAAGTTGAACACAAAAAAATATATTTTGATTTGATGTAACAGTCAAAGTATATCACAAACCTTTTTATAAGCTGAGATGGTCACAGACTCTAATTGAGACAGACAGCTATTGAAATTCTAACACATCATTACACTATACTCAGACAGAACTGTAGAAATGCTATCAAAAGGATCACACAGAGCTGACAGACAGAACACAAGAAATAACACAATATTACACAATACTCACAGACAGAACTATAGAAATGTTATCATAGGATTACACAGAGCTCCCAGACAGAACACAAGAAAGTACACTGCATTACACAATACTCAGACAGAACTACAGAAATGCTATTATAGGATTACACAGAGCTCACAGACAGAACACACGAAATAACACTGCATTACACAATACTCAGACAGAACTATAGAAATGGTATCATAGGATTAGACAGAGCTCACAGACATAACACAAGAAATAACACAGCATTACACAATACTCGGACAGAACTATAGAAATGCTATCATAGGATTACACAGAGCTCACAGACATACCACAATAAATAACACTGCATTAGACAGTGCTCACTGCAGAGCTCAATACATTATGTCGCAGCTTTACATATTCAGTAAAGGAAGGAAATTAAACTAAAGGAAAGGAAAGTGTCTGAGATCATGTGACTTTCCACAGTAGGGCAGACTTCAGGTGATAACTGAGCATGTCTGCACAATCCCCAGGCAAAAAAAAACAATGCATAAGATATGCTAATTTTCCCTGGGAATTTCTGGGGGTGTCAACATTGAGCGAAAACTCTTTGCAAAAGCAAGAAAATCAGCAAACTTCAGGCTAACGGTTTAACTGTATACTTTCGAATATTTTCATGCAAACATTTTTTTCAGACACTATAAATTTTCCTCTATCACATGCATTCATAACCCAGCTCACTTACATATACCTTTAAATCTCTGCAATCAATAAGCAGCATTAAAAATAAACCACATTGCTAACACACTGTGCATGGAAGGCAGTATAATAATGCTGCCCTGTGGCCAAACAACTAATTGCACAGTTACAAACTATATAGCCACTCTAAGTGGATATAAGATCCATATACATACAAAAACTCTATCAAATAAAGCTACATAATATTGATATATTGTGGATAAAAAAAATGTACACCCGGTAGAAAGCAACAATCAAAAGCTGCTACCTAACGTGGTGTTTAGGGGAATTATACCCCACCAGCAAAAACATCGAACTCTTAAGTTGGAATTTGCTATATTAAACAAAATCTGTTTTTGTTTAAGAAAGCCCAAATCTCAAAACATATTGCAATCAACACAGAGACTGTGCCAGTTGGGCTTGGACACTGTTCCAGTTGAAGTGAGTGCAACCTATTCTAAAAATCACTTATTATATTTACAAAACTGGAGCTACAAAGCACTGGGACAAAGAGCGCACAAAAAAAAAACGACAGAAGATGCTTGATACGGCTTAGCAAAGGCCCCTAAGAGCAATGTTCCACGCAGGCCTCAAGCACAACGCTATACATGCTATAGACTGAGTCAAATTACTAACCTTTAAAAGAGACAGGGTTATCCTACATATATACCAATATCCCCATTTCAACTTTTCAGCGTATAACCACTGCAAAAAAACAAAATGGGAAAAAACAAAAAGAACTTTCCTGCCAGAAGAATCACTGATCATTATGGACCCTCAAGTGCGGCCCAAGAGACTGAACCGGAACTAACAGATAATTCAGATGAGGAGGAGAATCCCACCTCACCACAGCTTGATATGAATCTCTAAAAAAAAATCTATGGCACAGATCGATGAAATGTTTCAGGCCTATATGGCTAAAAAAGTGGAAGTAATTAAGAAATACATTGACGATCTGGGCCAAAGAATTCAACTGTTAGAGGAAACCATGAATCAGTAGTTGAGGCCCAAGAGAGAGATAGGATGGAGGTTACACAAAACTGATCTCGAATATCGGCTCTATAGGACAAAGTGAACGATCTAGAGAACAGATCGCAAAGGCAAAACTTGAGGATCGGAGGCATACCGAGATTGTTAGAGAATCTTAATCAATACTTGAAAGAGTTGATTGGTAACCTTATCCCTGACGTGCCAGAGTTGATGTGGGAAATGGAGAGAGCCCATAGGGCCTTAGGAGCCACAAGAAATCCTGATATACATAAAGATGTTGTCACAAGGTTCTTAAGGCAACAGGTGAGAGACTTAATACTGGCAGCTGCCAGAAAAGCTCAATCAATAAAAGGCCCTGATGACTCCGTGATACTCATTTTTGCTAACCTTTCCCCCACTACTCTGGCGAGCTATAGTGATTTTAATTAAACACAGAATATAATATAGGTGGAGCTTCTCCTTTGCTTTATTGTTTAAACACAGAGGCAAAGCGTACTCAGCACACTCATTAAAAGAATGCTGGTCCATACTTAGACTTCTTGACCTAGTCTCTAAAGGTGCAGAAAGCAGAAATGGAAAGCGGAATGACTCTTCAATTCCAAACAATGGACAGAAGCGTCCCACACCACCAGGAAAAAAAACTCCTTTGAACTTTAAAGATGGATGACCATTGACATCTAAACCCCGACCATTACCCTTGCAAGACTCAGTAACTCCAATGCAAAAAAATCCCACTTCAAAATGTATATTTTTGTGTATTACCTGACTTAATGCGTTCTTGAAACAATTTACTAGTGACATTGCAACATAACTTCAGCATTACAGCCACTTCTAGAAACCAAGTTGGGAGACCCAGAATGGCTACATTTATCTTCAGTGGATAAGAATTGGTTAATCCATTGCATCTATTTTATATTTTGACAAAACAAGATCAAGACCCCTTGCATGTTAAATTTACATCCCCAATTTTTTTCTAGTAACCCCTACTAATAGGAGAGCAACGGACAAATGATGCATCCATTCTCTCTTCCAAAGATGGCCAGGTCAACCAACTGGCATAGGAGGCTTAGTTTATTAGAATTTGTGTTAATTATTGTTAGTTATGATATATTGTTTATTTCTTTTTTGTTAATGTTTTCCCTTTGTTCCCCATTTTCTCCCTTTTCCCATCCCTTGAACATCTACATACTAGGAGAAAGCTTGGCTCCAGCTCCCAAAATATCCTATCCTCTATCCGAGGTCAACGACATCGTAAGTTCTCAACATAACCCATCTTTAGGTAATATCTAGAACAAACGCAACACTTGTCATGTTTCAATTAGATGGCAGACGTAACTTATAACATTAGAACACACAACATAAGGGGGTATAACTCCCAGTTTAAGAGAAGTAAGGCCTTCATTTTTTATAAAAAATATAAACCCTCAACAATCTTCCTGCAAGAAACACATTATGCAAATGATAAAATACCCACATACCTACATACCCACATACCTACATGCCATCATTCTACGCTATCAATAATAAATAAAAAAAGCAGAAGCAGGGATTTTGATTCATAAAAAATTCCCTTTCAAGTAAGAAAGCAAAAAAAAAAAACAGTCAAAGAGGGGAACTATATAATCATTACAGGGACAATTCTAAATTAAAAAAATATCTCTATTGTAAATGTATATGCTCCCTCTACATCTTCACACAATTCATTAATAAAATTGCTTAAGACATTAGATTCCCTCGACACAGGTCAAATAATAATGGGAGAGATCTTAACCTAGCTCTCCAACCAAAATTGGACAGATCCAGGTATACCCTTGGAAGTAGATACTCCCAAAATGTAAATAAAATGAATAGCTTACTTAAAGAAAACAACTTGGTAGATGCTTGGAGGGGCACTACCCAAACATAGCCCCTACTCAAGAATAGATGCCATACTGATTGACCACTCTAACAATGCTGAAATACTTCACTGCCCATGGTCCGAACATGCAGCAGTAAACACTACCATTGATTTAGGCCTGGGCCTAAAGAACCACTATAGCTGGAGATTAAATGAAACATTAATAACAAATCCCGAAATACAAAACCAAATCATCAAAGATTTGGAAACTTACTTTACTTTCAATGATATCCCAGAAACAAAAATCGGGTGGCTTTGGCTAACCCATAAAGTGTACATTAGAGGACCATTTATCAGACTAGCCACCACCTACAGAAAAAACAATAGACTAAAAAAAATAAAACTACTCACAGAACTTTATTTATTAGAAAGACAAAATCAGAACAACTATTCAAATACAATCAGACAAAATATTGAAAAAAAAAAGGTTACAACTGGGCAATATTCTGTCAGAAAAGACAGAAAAAGCAATTAGAAGAACACAACATAAATTGTTCTGCCGAGCAGGGGAAGTGCCAGAGAGCTCGGGAGGTCTGAGTTACGCCCAGGAAATGGTTAGCTGAGCGCGCTAACCGGGCAAGATGGCAGCACTAAACTGACCTCAGTGATGTGTGCAAACACAGCTACAAGTCCTAATACTCCTAGCTAGCCAGGCAGTAACTGAATTGGAGGTGTTGCTGAGAAGGTGATTATTCGCTGACACGTCTGCTATATTCTGCGCTGCTGGTGCTGGAAAAGGTGCATGAAATGTGCATGCAGAAAAAATCTGGAATATGAGGTGGATCATTCCAGTGCAAGTCCAGTGTAATGAAGAGGAAGCTGACATTGCTGAGCTAGTTACACTGCAAAGGAGCTGACCTGCTGTGGGTATCCCTGGATTGGAGAACAGCTCAGCAGAGCAGCTGGTAAACGCAGACTGGAAAGAATATCTC
This sequence comes from Discoglossus pictus, assembly GCA_027410445.1. Classification (NCBI taxonomy): domain Eukaryota; kingdom Metazoa; phylum Chordata; class Amphibia; order Anura; family Alytidae; genus Discoglossus; species Discoglossus pictus. Next base: position 255,914,163 of record CM050164.1, on the reverse strand, counting down.
CAAAGAGAACCTCCTCTCTCCATAAGACCATGCATTTAAGTAGTTTGTGAGTAAAATAAGGGGTAGTCACCCCTAAATGATCTGTTTTGCTCCATATTATCGGAAGGGTTCTACAATATATATTTTAAAAATCTAAACTACATAAAGAAGTTTACTTTTTTTGCTGTATTCAAGAGGCATCCTATAAGGAGCCAAGGACTAAGTATATACAAGGTAAGCTGTCATACAGATAGTAATTTGCTTGCAGTTATATGCAGCTGAAAGATGAAAACATTCTTATTTTTTTTTTCACCGCAGAGATTTGGGGCCTCTAAGGAGCTAATGATTGAGCATTTGTAGGAGAAGCTGAACAGCAGAGGCTTTCTCTGTTGTACTTATAGGCACTCTAATGCTAGAAAATGGATTTAACTCTCTGCTGAACAGATAATGGGTCAGACAAGGAGCTAATGACTGTGTACTAGTAGGTTCAGTCATTTATTGGATAATTATTGCTACATGTAGCTCCAAGAGAAAAACATCCCCATTTTTATTTTCTGCTCCATATATACATGGGCCAGATAAGGCCCTAAGGACTGAGCATTTGTAGAAGAAACTGAACAGCAGTCTGCACTCTTTGGCCATAGTTACAAGTAGCTTTAGTGTGAAAAGTGGCTTAACTTTCAACTGCTCTGTTAAGGAGATCTATAATGAGCAAAGCAAGGAGCTATAGACTAATTAGAGGTCCTAGAAGCCATATATAGCCATCTTTGTTTCGCCGCAGTCACACTCAGAGTCACATCGGCACCAAAAGGAAACTTTGTATTATTTTATATTACAACAGTATAAATATTAGGTAGTAAATAACTGTTCATTATTAAATGGGACAACCTTCAAAGAATAAATAAAAAATAGATAGATGTTATTTAGATTGGGCTGAAGAAGCAGATCCTCAAATACATAAAGTTGAATTTGGTATTTTCTGTTATATATGAACTGTGGAACGTAGCAGGTTAAATTGCGGGGCATATAATGCTATTTTTTTGGGCTCAATTATGGATGGTTGCTTGGGTATATGTCTCATTAAGGTACTTATAAGCTCTTATTTTCTGGAAAGAGTAAACAGTCCCCTTTATTTAGTACATATTAAAGTGAGACAGGATTTGTTTCATAGACTCTTTGGAGTCTTGGATTGAAGTTTTGCTTTTCTTTTCTTTGCCTTTCCTTTTCTTTATAAAATAAAGGGCAAAGAAAGCCAGGGTTCAAAAAGTAAGAAACAGGACAAAAAACAGGCTCCAAAATCTGCTGCAGCTTTTTTCACTCCTCCGTGCAGAACAAAGTCTAATGGGATTAAACAGACAGAAACTTTTAATAAAACAAGAGCTATCACAAGAAATAGAAAAAAATGTAAGAGAGAATAAAGTTTTGGCCATGAAAACAGAAATTCTTGAGAATAATCAAAAGTTTATTCTCAAAGAGCACCAGACTCTACAGTTACAAATAAAACATTTAACTAATGAAGTTCAGATATTGAAAGTACACAGAACTAAACTTGAAGACATGTCTAGGCGCAATAATATTAAAATAAGGGGAATCCCCGAAAAGATTGAAACAAAACATTTGTCAACATATGTGATTAAGTTTTTTATCTAGCTTAATTGATGTGGAACATCATGCAGAACTGTTAATTGATAGATTACACAGACTCCTCTTAGCAAGAAATCTCAAACGGGATTTACCACATGACATCATTATAAAAAATCACCATTTTGTCACAAAAGACAGTATTATGAAACGCTCATTTGAGAGGAAAATTTTCTATAGCCCCTATGAGAACTTACATTTTTTTTTGAAAAATCGAAAAAGATTACACATTTTACTCAAATAGGCATGAGTCCTACGCGAGAATAGATTATTTTCTGACAGATCTAAATACATTAAATAACATTTTAGAAATTTAAATTGGCCCTATTTTATGGTCGGATCATGCCTTGTTTAAAATTAAAACTGACAACTTTAGAATAACAAGATCGAAATGGAAATTGGGCTGCTCACTAATAGAGGAGGATGTTAATAGAGATAAACTAAGGTAGGAATTAGGAATTTTTTTTAAAACAAATGACGACTCAGTCCCCTCAAAATCTACAATTTGGTTAACACATAAGGCTTATACTTTTGGTGGATAAATCTACATGGTATCTCCAACAAAAATTATATCATTACAAAAACAAAGCTGGGCAAGATTTGGCTAATAAACTTAAAAAATCATATATAAATAAGAGAATTGATAAAATTAGAAATAATCATTTTATATACACTAAACCGGAAGATATCGGCAACACATTTGCAGAATTTTAACAGAAATTATATAATTTAAAAGACAGTAAGGATTTTGTAAAGCCAACAGTAGAAAAAATTCAAGAATATCTAAAAAAAAATTGACCTACCCAAAGTTTCCGATAGTGATTTAGTAAAACTAAATGCGGAAATATCAGAAAAGGAGATCTCAGCAGCTATAGCAAACTTAAAAATGTCTACAGTACTGGGCCCTGACAGGCTGACTAACCAATATTGTAAGCTTTGTCAACTCACATTAGTTAAACATCTAAATAGAGTATTTAATGAAATTAAAGAAAAGGGTCAGGCTCTAGCAGAAATGCTGGAAGCATCTATAATAACTATACCAAACAGAATTCCGATTTAATGGAATGTAAAAATTACAGACTAATCTCCCTTTTAAACACTGACATTAAGTTATACTCAAAAATATTAGCAACCAGACTTAACAGCGTGATTAAAACTCTTATCCCAGAAGATCAAACAGGATTTATTGCAGGATGTCAGGGCCCAGATAATGTCAGAAGACTGCTGAACCTTATAGATTACACTAAGTGGAATACAATTCTGGCTATGTTTCTATCTCTGGACACCGAGAAGGCCTTCAACAGGGTCGGATGGGACTTCATAGACCATACTCTTGCTAAGTATTGTCTAGGGGACTTTGTCTCAAAAGCCATTAAAGCCCTTTATGTGAACCCATCCGCCTCTTTGGAGGGCCACGGATGTCGGTCATCCAGATTTTTCACATCAAATGGTACTAGGCAAGATGCCCCCTGTCCCAACAATATTTGTCTTATCTATTGAAATACTTGCTGAAGTCATTAGGAAAGCCCAAGATATACAAGGTATTAAAGTGGATAATAAAGATCACAAAATCACCTTATACACACATGATATAGTGATTAGTATTACTGAACCAAGTCTGTCACTGAAACCCCTACATGACTTAATTGACAGATATAGTGTTGTCTCCAACTACAAATTAAACATAGATAAATCAGAAATACTGGCTATGAATTTATATAGAATAGAAGTGGAAAATCTGAAAAAGCAATATCCTTATAAATGGCAAAATAATGACATTACGCAATTAGGAGTCCATTTAACTGCTGATCCAAAACAAATAATTAAAATTAATTTTACGAAATTGCTCAATAAACTTTCAGAAATTACCAAGACTTGGAGAGATTTAACATTATCCTGGTCAGGGTGCATTATAGCTGAAAAAATGTTGATTCTTCCCAGATTTAATTACCTGTTGCGATTCCGTTGATGGTCCCAAATTATATTATAGATAAATTCCAATCACTTATAGATCTGTTAACAAATCCAAAAGCGTAAGAGTTAAAAGAACTACCATGGCCAGGAGTTTTAAGGAGCGAGGAATATCCTACCCAAACTTAAATTTTTACTGTTGCATGAAATTAAATGAATGGACCCGAATCTGCAGTCTCAGAGGTGTCAAATAGAAAAACAGGGAGGGTCGATGGATAAATTAGACAAGTTATTATTTTTTGAGGCCGATGATAGGGCTAAAAACACAAAATAATCCCTAGTGCTAAAAGACTGCATGAAAATCTGGTCCAAATGTAACAAACTCAACAAGTTGATGCCTTTTCCAAGTTTAATAACCCCTCTCGACTTAATAGCGGACTGTTTCAAAATCCTGAATATTAAAAAATGGGGGAGGTGGGGAATAAGCCATTTGAAAGATTAATATAAAGGCAAAATTACAAACATACACAATTTGAAACTACAATATGGCCTTCTACAGAATCAATCGTTAGAATATAATAAACTTATAAACAAGTCTAGCGGCTTCAAAATTCAATCTTGAAGCGGACAAACCATTGACTCCTTTGGAAAAATTGATTATGCTTAAAGAGAAATCACATTTGATTGCAAAATGCCATGAAATCCTTAATAAAGCAACAGATTTAAAGGAAAAGGCTAAGAGCTGGATTAAATGGGAAGTAGATCTTAAAAAGGTATGGCCGATGGAAACATGGCAAAATGCAATGTCATTTACAGACAGATTTGTTAAAAATTCTTCATATAGGTAGGAATATTTAAAATTACTTAACAGATGGTATTTGGTCCCTACCAATTTGTTTTATATTACAAAATATATTCAATCTGAAGAGTGTTGGAGACATTGTGGCAGACGGGCTCTCATCTCCATATATGGTGGGAATGCAAGCTTATTTTCGGATTTATGGCCGGAATGTTTTGCTCAATTGTCGTTCTTGCTGAACCTTGATATTCCCCCGCTGCCAGAAATAGCTATATTACATATCTATCCTGAAAACCTGTCCCCACATGTGAGAGCTTTGATTCTTAAAGTAGTAATTGTTGTAAAATTGCTCATTGTCTTGAAATGGAAGCAAGACCAAATCCCGACGTGGACCAAAATAAAAATAATAATTGCTAAAAATACATCTTTGGAAAAGGATTTCGATCAATTTCTGTCTAACAAGTCTTTCAAGGAAAAATGGAAAATTTTGGATGACATTTTCCTGAATAGTTAGACAATGAGTTTTAGTAAGAAAAGCACCCCTCTCTAGCCCTAACAAGACATTTGCTACAGATCATGTATGTTTTGTTTTATGTTGTTGTTTGTTAGTCCTAGAAACTTTGGCTTAATACATCCAAGACATTTATAAATGAAGCATGTATTGCCAAACTTGAATTGATATTATGAAGTATGATAATTTTGTATGTTTTAAAATTGTTTAAATAAAAAAAAAGTTAGAAAAAAACAAACAAAAAAACACATACATTCTTTATTCATGCTAACAAGATATCTTTTATGTTGGCTAGGAAACTTAATGCAAAAAAACAAAACAGGGCAGAATTTACCAAATTAGAACCCCTGGAGATCGGATGTCCCTGAGTCAAACCAAAATACAAGAAACTTTCAAGGATTTTTATCAAAACATTCAGTTATCTCAAAATTAATAACTATACAATTAGAGAATTCTTAAATAAATATGACTTCCCTTCCATTTCAAATCAGGATCGATCATTCAGTATCTCCTTCTCTGACACCCCTTCTTCTTCTCACCCCCTGTCTGTTGGTGTACCCCAAGGATCTGTCCTTGCCCCCCTCCTCTTCTCCATCTATACTTCCTCACTTGGTACCCTCATAAACTCTTTTGGGCTTCATTATCATCTCTATGCAGATGACACCCAAATCTACCTCTCCGCACCAGATCTATCCCCCTCTCTTCTAACACACGTCTCCAACTGCCTCTCTAGTTTATCCTCTTGGATGTCCACCCACCATCTCAAACTCAACATGTCTAAAACTGTACTCCTAATCTTCCCTCCCTAATCTTCCCTCCCTCCCCCACAGCGTCAATTCCTCACATTTATCTCACTGTCAACAACGACATCATCACCCCCTCCCCTCAAGCCCGTTGTCTTGGAGTTCTCCTGGACCCCGCTCTGTCTTTCATCCCTCACATATAATCACTAAATAAATCTTGACTTCTCAATCTAAAAAACATCTCCAGAATTCATCACTATCTTACACAAGACACAACTAAAATCCTTATACACTCTCCCATCATCTCTCGACTAGACTACTGCAACTCGCTTCTTGTTGGCCTACCTACCACCCCACTGTCTCCACTTCAATCCATTATGAATGCCTCTGCTAGACTCATCTTCCGTACACAACGTTCAGTGTCGGCATCACCTCTCTGTCAATCACTCCACTGGCTTCGCTTAGCCTCAAGAATAACATTTAAATTCATGACCCTAACTTACAAAGCCCTCAATAATAATGCTCCCCCTTAAATCTCTGCTCTCATCTCCAAATACTTCCTCACCCGCCCTCTTCGTTCTGCTAATGACCTTCTTCTTTCTACAACTCTTGTCACCTCCTCTCACTTCCGCCTCCAGGACTTTTCTCGTGCTGCCCCTAGTCTCTGGAACTCCTTGCCTCGCTCCACCAGATTATCCCCTTGCCTCAAAACATTTAAAACCTCACTGAAAACGCATCTCTTTAAAGAAGCGTATCACCTTCCACCTTAACACAATTATCACATCTCTCTCCCTCTTTTACCACTCACTATCCCTTAGATTGTAAGTCTGCGATTTTCTATCCTAAGTACTTTGGGAATTCACCATGGACATTGGATTCCTAGCTCAAAGACAGGGCCCTCCTTCCTTTGCTAAATGTTAATCTTTATTTATTACTGTCTGAACCTAATTTATGTACAGCGCTACGGAATTTGTCGGCGCATTATAAATAAACTATAATAAACTATAATAATAATATATATTATAAAACATTCATGAATAAACTAGCCCCATATTTAAACAAACTATATAATGCTATCCTGCAAGGGGAACGTATGCCACCTGAATTAAATCAAGCCGATTTGGTGTTCTTCCCCAAACCAGGCCGAGATCCTCTGGAAGTAAAAAAAATTCGCCCAATTTCATTACTTAATGGAGATATCAAGATTTTGGTGAAACTGATGGCAGACAGGTTTTCTAAGTTTCTACCCAAATTAGTACATAAGGACCAAGTGGGATTCGTGCCACCCAGACAGGCGGGGGATAATATAAGAAAAGTATTTCACCTTGCCAAACCTAATAACATTCCTCTATGTACAATAGCCTTAGATCTGGAAAAAGCTTTTGACTCCTTAGAGTGACCCTATTTACACAAGGTCTTGTCTAGGATGGGCATTAGGGGTACTATTATCAACTAAATAAGAACATATTATGGGTACCCAGTTGCGTACTTAAAACTAGCAGGAAAGAATAAGGATCATATATGTATACAAAGAGGATGCCGCTCTCTCTCTTTTATTTGCACTGGCAATTGAGCCTTTGGCCCAAGCGATTTGATCAACCCCACAAATATTAGGCGTCACAGTTGGACTACAACAGTGTAAATGCTGCTTATTTGCAGACGACATTCTTTGTACTGGCGGAACCGGTAAAATCAATACCGGTCGTGATGAACATCCTAGACTCCTTTTGGCAGATCTCGGGGCTGAAAGTAAATATAGATAAAACTGAAGCGATTATCTCACTAATCCCCCCAACCAACATTAGATCTTCTAAAAAAACAATATTCTTTTTCATGGCCCAAAGACCACCAGGATATGAATAAATGGAGTAAATCCCCCCTTTCATGGACAGGCCGCATAAACACTTTCAAAATAAACATATTGCCATGAATATGGTACATTTTGAAATCCCTACCCATCACAATAATAATGAAAACTTTAAGAAACACATAATCAGATTTCTTTGGAACAAAAAAAGACTGCAAATAACGCAATCATTATTATTTCGAAATAAGAAAATTGGAGGACTAGCATGCCCTAATTTAAAATTATACTACAGAGCGGCACAATTATCATCTATACCCCAAGCACATTCCATCAAACCCCAACCAGCTTGGATATTTATAGAGAACTACCAGATAAAACCACATAGCTGGGGCTCAATCATCTCAACCCCTATAATACCTCCTAGCTTAATTAAACATACCAACCCAATGCTAAAACTTTCACTATCCAATTGGAAGTGGGCCAACTCAAAACAGAGGTTAGCATCCTAGATTTCAGATCTAACCCCACCATCACCTCCCATAAGTTTGGGAAAACTTGAGAGTGGAATCAAAAAATTTATGAAGTACCTCCAAACTGGATAGGCTGGGGTCATGGTTATCAGATGGTCCAACCCTAACATTTGATCATCTTAGATCCAAATACGATATTCCACTAAGGGAACATTATAACTATTGAAAAATAAGCCACATAGTGTACACTTTAATAAAAACCTGTTGCAAGCCACAAACTAGTTGGTTCTCCTTCATATGCAGCAAGGCCCCACTAACTCGGGGAATACTAGGATCTGTCTACTCAATACTGAATACTCCACCAACAACATATAAGCCAAAATGTATGAAAAGATGGGAGACTGATATAGGTACACACTGGGACTCCCATAAATGGGAAACTATTTGCACAAACCTATTACAAGGCTCACAAAACTATAGTCTACTTGAAACAGCAATAAAAATATTACACAGAGTTTACATTACCCCAGACCGACTAATCAAATATAATCATCAGCTATCACCGAGTTGCTTCAGACAATGTCAAAACACAGGCACTTTCTTACACACTTGGTGGGAATAAATGGCTACAATACCTGATAGTTTCCACAAAGAGTCACATTGCCCAAAAATGGAAGACAACAAAACTTCGAGAAATCACTAGTAAATGAAATCTCATAATGATTAACGAGAGATTGACTCACACAATTTCTAATACTTATCAAACATTCTTAGTTATTTGGGAAAATTGGTTTAATTCCCCGCACTCAATCAAAATTAAATAAAAAAACAAAACTTTTACAACTTAGAAAAAGTTAACATTAACAACCTGGAATAGATGACCTTGGATAGACTGGAGATGACAATGGTAGCTGGTTGGAAAAGCAATAAATAAGTGGACTGAGAGACCAATTGAAAGCCTAGATCATAAAACCAAGCTAGAGATGAACAAAGTCAAATAAGTATCTTTGATTGTATCTTGCTCAAGGGAAATTACCCCCCTACTCCTCTCACCCTTGTTTTATTTTATTTTATTTTTTTAGCATATTCTAATTTTTCCCTCGTTGAGTTAGTTTTTGGTTCATGTTCTAAGATATTTTTTAATTGTTTTACTTAAACATAAGCTAAAGAAAAAGCAGAGTAGTAGAGTGTGTACAGAGAAAGAGGAGAGGAGCAAGGGAGAGAGGGAGAGGTGTGGAGAGAGAGAGAGGAGGAAGGGAGTAGTGAGGAGTGAGGGAGAAGATCAGGGTGACGAGGAGAGAGAGGGAGAGGGGAGGTGAGGAGGAGTGTTATCAGAGAAGAGTCAGACAGGGCCAGGAGTGGCAGCAGTGGGGGGTCTGAGAGAGTCAGGAGTGGCAGCAGTGAAGAGGATGAGGGAGATTGTGATGCCCCAGCTGGGGAGGAGGGGTCTGATCCCAGTTGTGGGGGGGAGTGCTGCGGAGGGGCAGGCCTCAAGGACAGATGAGGGAGTTGAGCCACCCAGGCTCATGATTCTTAAACTGGGGCAGGGATCTGAGGCCTTACCAGAGGGCCAAGATATGAAAGGAGGTAGTTAGGGAGGTCAGTGCCCTAGGAAACTCTGTGAGGGATGTGAGGTCTGTAAAGCATCACTATGATGACTGCCGATGCAAAATCAGGTGCAAGATGTCTGAGGAGGCCAATACTGTAAGAGCACCTCCTCACTCTGCCACTGCCTCCTCCTACAGTTTGGCCTGACCTAGCTGGAGACAGACCTCAACTCCCTCACTCACCATTGGAGGCTACAATGCTGGAGATGCTATTCTTTGTGCAGAGGCAGGAGAACTCCATGCTGAATCTCTTGACCGGCATCTCCTCACAACAGATAACAGTGGGCTGCAGCATTAGGAGGCTCTCATGTCTGTCTACAGAGTAGCTGGTCCTGGTGATATTTTGTTAACATTAACAACCTGGAATAGATGACCTTGGATAGACTGGAGATGACAATGGTAGCTGGTTGGAAAAGCAATAAATAAGTGGACTGAGAGACCAATTGAAAGCCTAGATCATAAAACCAAGCTAGAGATGAACAAAGTCAAATAAGTATCTTTGATTGTATCTTGCTCAAGGGAAATTACCCCCCTACTCCTCTCACCCTTGTTTTATTTTATTTTATTATTTTAGCATATTCTAATTTTTCCCTCGTTGAGTTAGTTTTTGGTTCATGTTCTAAGATATTTTTTAATTGTTTTACTTAAACATAAGCTAAAGAAAAAGCAGAGTAGTAGAGTGTGTACAGAGAAAGAGGAGAGGAGCAAGGGAGAGAGGGAGAGGTGTGGAGAGAGAGAGAGGAGGAAGGGAGTAGTGAGGAGTGAGGGAGAAGATCAGGGTGACGAGGAGAGAGAGGGAGAGGGGAGGTGAGGAGGAGTGTTATCAGAGAAGAGTCAGACAGGGCCAGGAGTGGCAGCAGTGGGGGGTCTGAGAGAGTCAGGAGTGGCAGCAGTGAAGAGGATGAGGGAGATTGTGATGCCCCAGCTGGGGAGGAGGGGTCTGATCCCAGTTGTGGGGGGGAGTGCTGCGGAGGGGCAGGCCTCAAGGACAGATGAGGGAGTTGAGCCACCCAGGCTCATGATTCTTAAACTGGGGCAGGGATCTGAGGCCTTACCAGAGGGCCAAGATATGAAAGGAGGTAGTTAGGGAGGTCAGTGCCCTAGGAAACTCTGTGAGGGATGTGAGGTCTGTAAAGCATCACTATGATGACTGCCGATGCAAAATCAGGTGCAAGATGTCTGAGGAGGCCAATACTGTAAGAGCACCTCCTCACTCTGCCACTGCCTCCTCCTACAGTTTGGCCTGACCTAGCTGGAGACAGACCTCAACTCCCTCACTCACCATTGGAGGCTACAATGCTGGAGATGCTATTCTTTGTGCAGAGGCAGGAGAACTCCATGCTGAATCTCTTGACCGGCATCTCCTCACAACAGATAACAGTGGGCTGCAGCATTAGGAGGCTCTCATGTCTGTCTACAGAGTAGCTGATCCTGGTGATATTTTGTAACCATATGGCTACCTACTATCACATAGTCCATAATCCCGTTCAATGTGGACATTTATGGTAATCTGCAAGAAGTGCTACCAAATAATGTAAGTAAGCTATATACACAGCGACATTCAGATTCCATCAATCACATCCCCCAACAGAATGATCTCACATAGGTTTATTTTGTAGAAAAGGAAAGGAACTAAGTATACCTTTTGAACCAATAACCAAATTAAGGATTGACTTTGCGTATAATTGTTGCCGTTTAATTCCACCTGGGAATTACGTGTATTTTAAATATTTATTGTACATTTTCGGAAGACTAATGACATTAGCAGGTATGTTGTCTTTATGTCACACACTTTTAATGGAGCAGTTATAATGAATATAAATTATTTATTTTGATGTTGATTCTATAACTGGTTAATAAATATAAATAAGTGGGAATATGAGTTGTCACAATATAATAAGGGGTAATTATCATAAATAGAGGCAGTATAGGTCACATTAGGAAATAATGGTATACATGTTTCATATAGTAATGTTTAGTATCATAATGTGAAGTCAGTTTCAAACGGATAAATTTGCTTCTTTTACAGTTTTGTACCAACACACAAATGGCTGTGGACTTGTATAGTCCTACAATAATGTTTATCAAACTCAACAGTTATACTTGCTTTAGTTAAGTATATCATCCTCTTAACAATATGAGACCAGATTCTTTTGTCTGATGTAAATAACAGACATTAAGGCTGATGACCTTTGTTTCCCATCAATATTAATGTGTACATGTTTAGAAGTCATGATATCATAAGCATCAGTTAACACCTGTATACCTGTATAAAATGTGATATTAATGTGGCTAAACAATATCATATAGAAATGGTGATAGTAATCTTGACCCACTAAATGTAATCACAGCTAAGAATTACTATGAGATCAAACATCATTACTATTGGTCATGGAAAGTGATTTCTAATGGTTTATAATTATAACTTAATCAATGTGTCGATGTGTTTATAATAGTTACTGATTTTGGGCATCAACATACATTACATTTACTTAATCATCACATTATTTTACATTTCATTGTTACACCGTCTGCCTCTTCACAGCCCACATGTGCTGTTTCTGGCCTTCCTCAACAGCTAACACACATAAATGCAATAGCCCTTGCCATCATTTGACCCTATGTCCCTGTGCCTATAACACACAGTCCCTTACAAGCTTCTTAATACAATCCTGTCCACGACCTGTGATATGGTAATATTCATGTTGAGATTCACCCCCAGCATGAATAACTGACCCCCAATTAGCCACAATCAGTGTCACCCACTCCTCTCTTTAAGGCTTCAGGCTGCCCATGATGACATTTCTCATACCCCAATGTATAACACCCAAGGTTATCATGTAGACGACATATGTTTTTCATAATTTTTTTGTACTATACTGAATCTTTAACTGCTTTTAATGAGTCTCAGCAAGCCTTTAAAAAATATTTATGGGTGCTCTTTACTGCACGTACATTTCTCTTCAAAAATCTCCTCAAGTTAAGAGTTGCGAGTCAAAATAATAATAATAATAATAATAATAATAAACCTTATATGAAAAGAATAGTGATGTCCCGAACATCAAATTTTCTGTTCGCGAACCGTGGACGCGAATTCCATCAAATGTTCGCGAACGGACGAACATCGGCGAACCGCCATAGACTTCAATGAGCAGGCGAATTTCAAAACCCACAGGAACTCTTTCTGGCCACAATAGTGATGGGAAAGTTGTTTCAAGGGGACTAACACCTGGACTGTGGCATGCCGGAGGGGGATCCATGGCAAAACTCCCATGGAAAATTACATAGTTGATGCAGAGTCTGGTTTTAAGCCATAAAGGGCATAAATCACCTAACATTCCTAAATTGTTTGGAAAAGCATGTTTTAAACATCAGGTATAATGTTGTATCGATCAGGTAGTGTAAGGGTTACACCCGCTTCACAGTAACAGACCAATCTCCCCGTTGAATGCACCGCAAACAACCGCAAACAGTCCCTTTGCACAAGGTTGGATACCAAGCTAGCCATGTCCCGTTCCTTGTCCTCACTGATGTCATTGAATGTCTCTTCCTCCACCCAGCCACCAAGGGTCCCCGAAAGGTGACAACAAGCCCCCTGGGACGCCTGCTGTGTTTGGTCTTCCACCTCCTCAAAGCCACCTTCCTCCTCTGACTCCTCTTCTTCAGACTCCCAGAGTCTGGGGGCTTCCACTGCCCAACATGGAAGATTTTACACAGGTCAGAGTCTTGGGGCTTCCACTGCCCAGCATGGAAGATTATACACAGGTCAGAGTCTGGGGGCTTCCACTGCCCAGCATGGAATATTATAAACAGGTCAGAGTCTGGGGCTTCCACTGCCCAGCATGGAATATTATACACAGGTCAGAGTCTGGGGGCTTCCACTGCACAGCATGGAATATCATACACAGGTCAGAGTCTGGGGGCTTCCACTGCCCAGCATGGACTATTATACACAGGTCAGAGTCTGTGGGCTTCCACTGCACAGCATGGAATAGTATACACAGGTCAGAGTCTGGGGGCTTCCACTGCCCAGCATGGAATATTATACACAGGTCAGAGTCTGGGGGCTTCCACTGCACCGCATGAAAGATTATACGCGTTGCCTCTGTCTGCGTTATTATAAGTTGTGTACTGTTAAGTAGTACTATTCCTATTGGTTTAATCCCTGTTACGTCCACTATTAGGGGACGTGTATATGGCATGGATTTTTGGAACGGAGATGGAAAAAGATGCTTGGTTGGACCTCATACTTCGAATTTGGGGCACTGCATGTGCAATCTAAGGTGCTACCAGATAGGAGAGGTGTATTAAGTTGTAATACTCATTCCTATCAGTTTAATACCTGTTACGTTACCTATCAGGGGACGTGTATATGGCATGGATTTTTGGAACGGAGATGGAAAAAGATGCTTGGTTGGACCTCATACTTCGAATTTGGGGCACTGCACGTGCAATCTAAGGTGCCACCAGATAGGAGAGGTGTATTAAGTTGTAATACTCATTCCTATCAGTTTAATACCTGTTACGTTACCTATCAGGGGACGTGTATATGGCATGGATTTTTGGAACGGAGATGGAAAAAGATGCTTGGTTGGACCTCATACTTCGAATTTGGGGCACTGCACGTGCAATCTAAGGTGCCACCAGATAGGAGAGGTGTATTAAGTTGTAATACTCATTCCTATCAGTTTAATACCTGTTACGTTACCTATCAGGGGACGTGTATATGGCATGGATTTTTGGAACAGGGGGATGGAAAAAGATGCTTGGTTGGGCCTCCTACTTCGAATTTGGGGCACTGCACGTGCAATCTAAGGTGCCACCAGATAAGAGAGGTGTATTAAATTGTAATACTCATTCCTATCAGTTTAATACCTGTTACGTTACCTATCAGGGGACGTGTATATGGCATGGATTTTTGGAACAGGGGGATGGAAAAAGATGCTTGGTTGGGCCTCCTACTTCGAATTTGGGGCACTGCACTTGCAATCTAAGGTGCCACCAGATTGGAGAGGTGTATTAAGTTGTAATACTCATTCCTATCAGTTTAATACCTGTTACATTACCTATCAGGGGACGTGTATATGGCATGGATTTTTGGAACAGGGAGATGGAAAAAGATGCTTGCTCGGACCTCATACTTCGAATTTGGGGCACTGCATGTGCAATCTAAGGTGTCACCAGATAGGAGAGGTGTATTAAGTTATAATACTCATTCCTATCAGTTTAATACCTGTTACGTTACCTATCAGGGGACGTGTATATGGCATGGATTTTTGGAACAGGGAGATGGAAAAAGATGCTTGGTTGGACCTCCTACTTCAAATTTGGGGCACTGCACGTGCAATCTAAGGTGCCACCAGATAGGAGAGGTGTATTAAGTTGTAATACTCATTCCTATCAGTTCAATACCTGTTACGTTACCTATCAGGGGACGTGTATATGGCATGGATTTTTGGAACAGGGAGATGGAAAAAGATGCTTGGTTGGACCTCCTACTTTGAATTTGGGGCACTGCACGTGCAATCTAAGGTGCCACCAGATAAGAGAGGTGTATTAAGTTGTAATACTCATTCCTATCAGTTTAATACCTGTTACGTTACCTATCAGGGGCCGTGTATATGGCATGGATTTTTGGAACAGGGAGATGGAAAAAGATGCTTGGTTGGACCTCCTACTTCGAATTTGGGGCACTGCACGTGCAATCTAAGGTGCCACCAGATAGGAGAGGTATATTAAGTTGTAATACTCATTCCTATCAGTTTAATACCTGTTACGTTACCTATCAGGGGACGTGTATATGGCATGGATTTTTGGAACAGGGGGATGGAAAAAGATGCTTGGTTGGACCTCCTACTTCGAATTTAGGGCACTGCACTTGCAATCTAAGGTGCCACCAGATAGGAGAGGTGTATTAAGTTGTAATACTCATTCCTATCAGTTTAATACCTGTTACGTTACCTATTAGGGGACGTGTATATGGCATGGATTTTTGGAACAGGGAGATGGAAAAAGATGCTTGGTTGGACCTCCTACTTCGAATTTGGGGCACTGCACGTGCAATCTAAGGTGCCACCAGATAGGAGAGGTGTATTAAGTTGTAATACTCATTCCTATCAGTTTAATACCTGTTACGTTACCTATCAGGGGACGTGTATATGGCATTGATTTTTGGAACAGGGAGATGGAAAAAGATGCTTGGTTGGACCTCCTACTTCAAATTTGGGGCACTGCACGTGCAATCTAAGGTGCCACCAGATAGGAGAAGTGTATTAAGTTGTAATACTCATTCCTATCAGTTTAATACCTGTTCCGTCACCTATCTTTCCTCCCAATAGCACATTTTATATGTCATCAACCGGCCTGTGTGTATTTAGGGAACCACACTTTAAGGCCCTTAACCTGGGACAAGGTGGCTTGGCTATCAGAATTGCCTCAGAGTCTTAAAAACTTGCCAAACCCCCTAATCAGACACTCACTATCATACTGGAAATGGACCAAGAAACACACGGGTTTGTTCCCTGGATCCACCCAAATGACCCCAATTCTTTTTTTTTTTTTTTTTTTTTTTTTCTTCCTTTTTTTCTGCACAGACACCAACAAAGAAGAAAAAAAAAAAAAAAAAAAAACAAGGGAAGATGTCATGGAGACATTACCAGGAAAACATCCACCAACTCTCTAGCTTAATAACAAATATTGGTCCCAAAGCTGCCATTTTATCAAATGCGTGGCTTTAGGAGTTATGTCCCATACATTATCAGACGAGTCTATTTTTATCATCTCCCTATTATTTGAGACAGCGTTCTCTAATTCTTTCCAGGAAGGCACTTGTGGCTGTTTCCAATATTTCAAAAGTAACCATTTAGCAACAAGGCATATGTGTGATATTAAATATCTTTCCCCTAAAGGAAATCTTTCCAATTGCATATGTAAAATAAATTCTAGAGGATTACAGATAATTGTTTTGCCCACAAGAGTAGATATTTCTTGGCTTAGTCTCATCCAGAATTTTTTAATTTTTTTACAGTCCCACCACATGTGGAGGGTTGTGCCTGGTAGTCCACATTGTTTCCAGCATAGGCCATCTAAATTACTATATTTTTTATTTTATTTAATAGGAACATAGTACCATCTATGGATTAGTTTTACCATCATTACGTTATATGAAGAATTAAATGACCCCAATTCTTGAACCACCCTCAGGCCCCGAAACACATGAGCACAACATCACAACACTGGCGGAGGTCAAGGAAACTAGATAGACTGGGAGACTGGTTAGTAAAGGGCCAGATGCTCATCTAGGAGGAACTGAGGGACAAGCATGAGCTACCGCTGTCAGAACATTACGATTACTGCAGGCTGAGGCATTTCACACACTCCCTGACCCAGAAACAGGGGACACCGATCTTAAATTGGTTCTCCAAAATTTGTAAAGATAAACCTCTATCAAGGGGTATCATTGGGTCGCTTTACAAATATAAAACATTTGTTACTGGTTGAAGCGACACTGGGGGAAGGACCGGAGTGGGGGGGCCCTGGAGACCCTTCAGAAGCAACCGGCGGCAAAATCATCCCAGGTAAGGAGAGGTCGCTTACTGAAGCCTGCCCTAGGGTAAGTCAAGGGTGATTGCCCAGGTTAGATATTGTATATAATAATAAGCTAATACTGCTGGAGGGATGATAGCTAATAGGACTTTGGTGTTTCCTGCAGATATACTCTTTACTATTGTCTGTTTTACCATGTTTTAGGTATCTCCTAAATTGCAATCACAGTAAAAAATAAGAAAAATTATTAACCTAAACAGTAAAAATAAGAAGGAATAGCCAGCTAACTTTCACAAAATGTCTCTATTGTAAATGTTTATTTTTGCACAACTGTTATGCAACACTGTTCAAAAATGCTTTATTTTTCATTACATACTGTACGCCTTCTAAAATAAAGTGCCCTAAAACATTGCGTCTTGTACCCCAGTTGGTGGCGGATAAGTCACGCAAGTCATCTGGCATTCAGGGATAAAATACAGCAGCGTGTGGACCATTATTAGCTCAAGGCAGCTCATCTATCAGGCCTTTTTTAATCGAATGTATCACCCTCTGTCAGTCCCTTCTGGATCCATCCCTCATGCATCTTAATAAAGGTGAGGTAATCTAGACTTTTTTGACCTAGGCGACTTCTCTTATCAGTGACAAAACCTCCTGCAGCACTGAAGGTCCTTTCTGACAGGACACTTGAAGCGGGGCAGGACAGAAGTTCTATGGCAAATTGGGATAGCTCAGGCCACAGGGCAAGCGTGCACACCCAGTAGTCAAGGGGTTCATCGCTTCTCATAGTGTCGATATCTGTAGTTATGGCGAGGTAGTCTGTTACCTGACGGTCGAGTCGTTCTCTGAGGGTGGACCCCGAAGGGCTGTGGCGATGCATAGGACTTAAAAAGCTCTGCATGTCCTCCATCAACAACACGTCTGTAAAGCGTCCTCTCCTTGCCGGCGTGGTCGTGGGAGGAGGAGGATTATGTTTACCTCTTCTGCTGATAGATTGCTTTTGTGCTGTGACATCACCCTTAAACGCTGTGTAAAGCATACTTTTTCATTTATTTTGGTAGTGCTGCATCCTTTCCGACTTGTGGTAATTCGGTAACATTTCAGGCACTTTCTGCTTATACCGGGGGTCTAGTAGCGTGGACACCCAGTACAGGTCGTTCTCCTTCATCCTTTTTATACGAGGGTCCCTCAACAGGCACGACAGCATGAAAGACCCCATTTGCACAAGGTTGGATGCCGAGCTAGTCATGTCCAGTTCCTCCTCCTCAGTGATCTCACTGAAGGTATGTTCTTCCCCCCAGCCACGTACAATGCCACTGGTACCACATAGGTGACAATGAGCACCCTGGGATGCTTGTTGTGGTTGGTCTTCCTCCTCCTCCTCAAAGCCACATTCCTCCTCTGACTCCTCTTCCTCACAATCCTCTTCCAGCATTGCCGCAGGTCCAGCAAGCGATGCTGATAAGGCTGTTACTGGCGGTGATGGCGACCACAACTCTTCCTCTTCAAGCTCATCTACGGCCTGATCCAGCACTCTTCGCAGGGCACGCTCCAGGAAGAAAACAAATGGTATGATGTCGCTGATGGTGCCCTGTTTGCGACTGACCAGGTTTGTCACCTCCTCAAAAGGACGCATAAGCCTACAGGCATTGCGCATGAGCGTCCAGTAACGTGGCAAAAAAATCCCCAGCTCCGCAGAGGCTGTCCTAGCACCCCGGTCATACAAATACTCGTTAATGGCCTTTTCTTGTTGGAGCAGGCGGTCGAACATTAGGAATGTTGAATTCCAATGTGTCGGGCTGTCTAAAATCAAGCGCCTCGCTGGCATGTTGTTTCGTCACTGGATATCTGTAAAGTGCGCCATGGCCGTGTAGGAACGCCTGAAATGGGCACACACCTTCCTGGCCTGCTTCAGGACGTCCTGTAAGCCTGGGTGCTTATGCACAAAGCGTTGTACAATCAGATTACAAACATGTGCCATGAACGGCACATGTGTCAACTTGCCCAAATTCAATGCCGCCAACAATTTTCTTCCGTTGTAACAAACCGATCTCCAGTTGTTGCGGAGTAAGCCACTGATCCACCTGTGCATTCAGGGCGGACAGGAGTGCTGGTCCGGTGTGACTCTCTGCTTTCAGGGAAGTCAACCCCAAGACGGCGTGACACTGCTGTATCCGGGATGTGGAATAGTACCTCTGGAGATGGGGGGGGGGGGGGATGCCGTTGATGTGGAGCAAGACATAGCAGCAGCAGAAGAGGACTCAGCCGAGGAGGTTATGGAAGAGGATGGAGTAGGAGGAGTAGAGGAGGTGGCAGCAGGCCTGCCTGCAAGTCGTGGCGGTGTCACCAACTCCTCTGCAGAGCCACGTATTCCATGCTTGGCAGTCGTCACCAGGTTTACCCAATGCGCAGTGTAGGTGATATACCTGCCCTGACCATGCTTTGCAGACCAGGTATCCATGGTCAGATGGACCCTTGCCCCAACACTGTGTGCCAGAGATGCCATTACTTCCTTTTGCACAATCGAGTACAGGTTGGGGATTGCCTTTTGTGCAAAGAAATTTCGGTCGGGTACCTTCCACTGCGGTGTCCCAATAGCTACACATTTTTTGAACGCCTCAGACTCCACCAGCTTGTATGGTAAAAGCTGGCGGGCTAAGAGTTCAGACAAGCCAGCTGTCGCCGGGCAAGGGGGTGACTTTGTGACATTGGCTTCTTACGCTCAAACATGTCCTTGACAGACACCTGACTGTGGGCAGATGAGCAGGGACTGCTCAGGGCGAGACACGGAGTGGCGGATGGTTGAGAGTGGGCAAGCAGGGCAGCAGTGGTTGACGTGGCTGAAGATGCTGGACCAGGAGGAGGATGGCGGCTTTGACTTTGTGTGCTGGTTGTACTCATGTGGTGATCCCATAGGCGTTTATGATGTGACATCATGTGCCTTCGCAAAGAAGTTGTACCTAGGTTTGTGTTGGACTTCCCACCACTCAGTTTCTTTTCGCACAGGTTGCAAATGGCATCACTGTTGTCACAGGCAGACACACGAAAAAATTGCCACACTGCTGAGCTCTGCAATGACGGCATTCTGGTGGTGGCAAAAGCATGCGTTGACTGGGGTGCTGTCTGGCTGACCCCGGGTGCCGATGCATGCTGTCTGACTGTGTCACTAGCTACTTTCGACGACCTCCCGCTGCTTCCAACTCGTCTCCTCCTCCTCTCTGTCTCCCCATCTGAACTTTCCTCCTGTTCTTCTTCTCTTATAGCGGGCACCCACGTGACATCCACGGACGCATCGTCATCATCAACCTCTTCACTTGTATCTGACAACTCAACAAAGGAAGCAGCACCGGGTACAACATCATCATCATCATCAGACCGTACGTCCATGTGTGTAATGCTGCCTGACTGGGACATATCCCTGTTATCTACATCCTCTGGCACTAATGTTTGTGCATCACTCATTTCTTCCAACGGATGTGTAAATAACTCTGCTGACGGATCAAGTGAAGCGGCTGTGGAGCTAGTGTTGGTGGTGGCGGCAGGTGAGAGTGGTAACTGGAGAGGTGCCCGAAGCTAAGCTGGAGGAGGATGGTGCGTCTAGGTTCCGAGCGGAAGCTGTAGAAGATTGGGTGTCCTGTGCTAGCCAGTCAACCATGTCCTCAGAACTGTTCAAGTTCAGGGTACGTTGCCTCTGAAAACTGGGAATTATTCTAGGGCCAAAGGGAATCACAGCACCACGACCACGACGGCCCCTGCGGGGTTGCCTGCCTCTGTCTGTCATTTTTTTTACGATTAGTGGTACTATGCGTGCACGCTACTGTGACACCAGATATGAGTGTCACTGCGCACTGGCAAAAGTTGGCAGACTAGATGCAATAGGCCTCACACACACGCCTGTAGGCAGGCTACTGATATTCAATCGATTACAGTAAAAAAAAGGGTTGTTTTATTTCACTGCACACTACAGTGGCACTAGATATGAGTGTCACTGCACACTGGCAAAAGTTGGCAGACTAGATGCAATAGGCCTCACACACACGCCTTTAGGCAGGCTACTGATATTCAATCGATTACAGTAAAAAAAGGGTTGTTTTATTTCACTGCACACTACGGTTGCACTAGATATGATTGTCACTGTGCACTGGTTAAAGTTGGCAGACTAGATGCAATAGGTCTCACACACACGCCTTTAGGCAGGCTACTGATATTTAATTGATTACAGTAAAAAAAGGTTTGTTTTATTTCACTGCACACTACAGTGGCACTAGATATGAGTGT
This sequence comes from Discoglossus pictus, assembly GCA_027410445.1. Classification (NCBI taxonomy): domain Eukaryota; kingdom Metazoa; phylum Chordata; class Amphibia; order Anura; family Alytidae; genus Discoglossus; species Discoglossus pictus. Next base: position 255,892,875 of record CM050164.1, on the reverse strand, counting down.
CACTGCGCACTGGCAAAAGTTGACAGACTAGATGCAATAGGCCTCACACACACGCCTTTTAGAAGGCTACTGATATTCAATCGATTACAGTAAAAAAAGGGTTGTTTTATTTCACTGCACACTACGGTTGCACTAGATATGAATGTCACTGTGCACTGGCAAAAGTTGGCAGACTAGATGCAATAGGCCTCACACACACGCCTTTAGGCAGGCTACTGATATTCAATCGATTACAGTAAAAAAAGGGTTGTTTTATTTCACTGCACACTACGGTTGCACTAGATATGAATGTCACTGTGCACTGGCAAAAGTTGGGACACTAGATGCAATAGGCCTCACACACACACCTTTAGGCAGGCTACTGATATTCAATCGATTACAGTAAAAAAAGGGTTGTTTTATTTCACTGCACACTACGGTTGCACTAGATATGAGTGTCACTGTTCACTGGCAAAAGTTGGCAGACTAGAAGCAATAGGCCTCACACACACGCCTTTAGGCAGGCTACTGATATTCAATCGATTACAGTAAAAAAAGGGTTGTTTTATTTCACTGCACACTACGGTTGCACTAGATATGGGTGTCACTGTGCACTGGCAAAAGTTGGCAGACTAGATGCAATAGGCCTCACACACACACCTTTAGGTAGGCTACTGATATTCAATCGATTACAGTAAAAAAAGGGTTGTTTTATTTCACTGCACACTACGGTTGCACTAGATATGAGTGTCACTGTGCACTGGCAAAAGTTGGCAGACTAGAAGCAATAGGCCTCACACACACGCCTTTAGGCAGGCTACTGATATTCAATCGATTACAGTAAAAAAAAGGATGTTTTATTTCACTGCACACTACGGTTGCACTAGATATGAGTGTCACTGTGCACTGGAAAAAGTTGGCAGACTAGATGCAATAGGCCTCACACACACGCCTTTAGGCAGGCTACTGATATTCAATCGATTACAGTAAAAAAAGGGTTGTTTTATTTCACTGCACTTTACGGTGGCACTAGATATGAGTGTCACTGCGCACTGGCAAAAGTTGGCAGACTAGATGCAATAGGCCTCACACACACGCTAGCAGGCTGGCATATGCAATTAGATTACACAGAAAAAAGTAATAAGATAAAATAAAAAGGGCTTTTTGGGTTGCTGTCCTTGCAGCAGATATCAAAGGAGTCCTTCAGGTGTGTAGTTAAAGCTAAATACACAGCCTGGCTATCTATTTCCCTATTAAATCAGCAGAAAAAAATAATAAAATGAAATAAATGATGTTCTAGCCCTAAAAAGGGCTTTTGGGGTTGCTGTCCTTGCAGCAGATATCAAAGGAGTCCTTCAGGTGTTTAGTTAAAGCTAAATACACAGCCTGGCTATCTATTTCCCTATTAAATCAAGAGCAGGTAGAATATATCTCCTCTCTCCACGAATGCAGCTACAGAATGATTCTAAAATGGAGGCTGTCATACAGATGGAAGGCTCTGGAAGTGTATGCTGCTGATTGGCTGGAATGTGTCTGCTGACTGTAAGGTGCAGGGTCAAAGTTTCCTCAATGATAAAGAATAGGGGGCGGACCGAAAAGCGCATATGTTCGCAGTTTGTTGCGAACGCGAACATGTGAAAATCGCTGCGAATAGTTCTCCGGCACATCACTAGAAAAGAATAAAGCAAGTGGAAAGGAGAAGCTATATGTGGCGGTGGAGGGGCATATTTAATTGGGACTAGCACAGCAAAAAACATTAAATATGCCTTCAGCCTGCTCAAAACATAAAACAAAATATCTCTACACTTTCAGGTTTATTAATTTATGTTCCAATCTCATTTTTCTGCTTCGATATTTCAGGAAATCTAAGTATAACTTTTGTTTCCAATTTCACAAAATGTTCAAAGTACAATTTAATGTTGCCTTGACCTTCTGCTTATCTATTTTCTACTGAAACTCCAGTTACATTATCAAGCCATGACAAGAACACATAATGCAGGGGCATAAAAGGTGCCATTCAGAATGAAATGCTTATTAATTCTTTTATATTGCATATTTTGTTTAAATACAGATTGCTGAAGCTGATCTGAATTAAGAACCAGACATTAAATCTATTTATTCATTTTTTCACAATCGATTATCCACACACAATTTAACTGAATAAAGATTAATACAGAAAACTATTACATTACGTGTGCTATGTACAAAGTGGCCTTACAAAATTGCTATACCACAAAAACACACCAAAGTCTTTTATTTAAACTGAGTTATTAAGGGGACAGTCTGATGAAATTGTAAAAGCATATTTAAAAATGTTATAAATAAAACATTATTTAGAGTCTTGACATTTACTTATGTGCTGTAAAGTCTAGTTTAACTCATTGGATTTAATGGCAACAACAATGTTGCCTGTCCTTAATAAGGTCATAAATCTGGAAGGAATGCTAGGAAGCATAAATTCAAATAGAATCACATATAATCTCTATTCAGTTTAATTGAAAGATTTCCACTTTTACATAGGGCATGATTATATGGCTCCTTTAGGAACACGTATATGTAAATTGTCAATGTTGGAAGCTTGGGAGCTAAATAGGTTTTAAATTCACCTGCAGGAAATCTTTATGAGTGATCATTACGTAATGTATTGTGTCTGCTTTACTGAAGATTTGTTCTAAAGTGCAATTACAATTCTCCAGTAAGATCTCTGCTGCTCTGGGAGATTTTATGGAATGTGCAAGTTCTCATAAGAGTTACTGATCATCAACCTCATTAAATTGGGGCTACGTTGTAAAACGTAGCCGTAACTCAAGATTTTAAGGGTTAAGGGTATTAAATTAGCACTGTAACGTTGCCCACAGCGGGCCCTGCGTGTTAACACACAGGACGCCTGAGAAAAGGCTACGTGCTGAGCAACATTGAACTTCACGCTCGTAAATCCTTTGATCCAACAATTCAATTCAGCTATTAAATTGCAACATGGTCACTCGCAAGCAAGCACGTAACGCGCAAATGGAGCGCAAAGGCCAACGTGTGCTCTAGAGCACCCGGCATGTGGTAAAGTCCAATACGTAGCACTTGTAATGCAAATAACAACACTCTACTGTAAATGTATTATAAGGGAAAGTGATGTTAGGTCTTAGAATTAATAGCACAACAATCTCAAGCCTGCAAATCGGCCCCAAAAATACTTTATTTCATGCTTATATTTTGTGTTATATCGATCCCTGCAATCAATGTGTTAATACATATACTGTAACTCGCATGTAATAGAATATCATATTTACAGCTTAATCAATAATGCATTATCTCTGGACTGTGGGTCCGATCGCAAACTGGAATTGAAGCACGTAGAACTTCGAAATCTACCCTCCCATTTTTTTTATCTGAACCCGTAACTATGTGATTGCTTAATTGTTAACCCCAACGGCCAAGAACTGCTTTACGAAATAGCCTCTCTTGCTCTTAGCTCGCAGCCCATTTTAATTTAATAGCCACGTAAAACTGACAAATTTGAAGCATGCAGCCCTTACGTGCTACACGTTGGACTTACGAGGCTGGAATTTAATATGGCTATTAGTTTACATGTACTTAGAACGCTCTGCGAGTGCTCTTGGGGATAAATCCTTACATGTAAATGCAACCTCCCGTAACAGCAGAGAAAAGTCTTATGTGACACTTAAGGAGCTATAAGTGTCCCAGTAGAATAACAAGAATAGCCTAAAGAAACATTTTCCTGTACTTTAATAAACCATTCAAACCTAAATATCCTCAAACATAAGCTAGGCCTTTTTAATGGTTAACACAGCCCTATAAAACACTACAAATGAGAAATAAATATCAGTGACAAATACTGCTCACACAATTAAACACTGCCACCCAACTAAAGCTAAGACACACCTGCCACACAACTTCACACATGCACCTGCCTAAGTATCACTTAAGAACCTCTGAAAGCACTTGTAAGCTTTTTCCCCCCCTTATAACAACCCCCCTAGATACATATCAGTAAGCTCTTATATAAACCAAGCTACTACTTAAGTTCTTCTGTTTTAAATCCCATCGTTAAATTTTAGCCTTATGGTTGTTCTTAAAGGAGTGGTATAGCCAAGAAATATTGAAGGGGTACTTTGATCCACTCTAGAAAATCTTTTGCCCACACTGGAGATGGTTTTCTAGAGAGATCCTAGTATCCCTTATATTCATCAACTATCACACATGCTGTGATACATTTTGAGGAGTTGAAGAATTTAAAAGTTGGGTGGGTAATTATACAAGTGATTGAGGCCCCTCAGATTCACCTATAACTGAACCCCCCCTCCATCTCACAAAATTAAGTGGGGTATGATGTATATAAAATGAAAATGGGATTCTCCAGACCACTTACTGATATGGTCCCTTCCTTTGCATGGCAGTGCATGCCTTCTATTTTCCTTTTAGTGATGTTAAAAAAGGGGTGTCCAATCTTTTTACAAGGTGCCATGTCAGAATATTTTTTATTAAGCATCAATATTTTATTTAAACAGCCATTGAACAAGGCTTATCCAATCTTTTTAAAGGGTGCCATGTCAGAATATTTTTTTAAGCATCTATATTTTTGTTACTCAAACAGCAATTGAAGAGAGACAATAAGAAAATGAGCAAGACAAAAAGATAAATATAGAAAAAGAAAGAGAGAGAAAAAAGAGAGAGACACATTTACTGTGGTATAACTATTAGTAATATTCACTGTAACTGCTCACATGTAAACACGTAAATACCAATGCGTGGCATGAAAAGTGGAATAAATCATCTGTAAATACTTTGCAGTGCAAATTATGTGCCATTAAGAACTATTAATATATTTTTGCTAAATGATTTGATTGTTAAAGGAGATACATTTGTTACATAAGCAGAACTTCTGCAGATGCAAAGCAGTGGGGCCATCCTTGGGACAGCATCTTGGGGTAAAGTCGTGACTCTTAATGTAGTAGCAGAGGGGTATAAAATTAGTTGTATTTGTCAACTTTTTTACTGCCCTCTTGTGTACTTACCATGCATATATAGGTATATAGAAAATATATGACAGATCCTCCATTCTGTAGCTCTGCCACTAATTTGTATTTTATATTTATATATTGCTTTTGGTTTATATAATTCTGCCATTATCTGCAAAATACCCTTTTTTTTTGTTGCAAAAACAAGTTTGTTTTCATGACTGTCTATCTAAAAGAAGTGGATGATATGTAAATATATACTGTAGGTATAACACACTAGCAATTACAAAATACATGTGTAATGCACAATTTCATACTGCATAACTTTTAAATGGATTTATTTTCAATCCTTGTGGTGTTTGTTTGATAAATCTATTCTTACATAAATGTACCGGATGGATTCTGCCACTACCAATGTTTGATGAATCTACTTCATTGACAAAATCAGACACCAGCAATAAATCTGCTTAGAATTGAGACCACAAGACCCAAAGGTAAGCATACCATATAAAATAACACATCTTTCATTTTTGCAGACATGTTTGACAAAGACAAACAGTGTGAAAGAGAAAAGCTCAGCATGATAATATAAAGTTGCCTTTAAATGTACCTTCAGTAAGATTTCTGGCACACAGATATTGCACTGTTTTTTTTTCGCAGCCAGTGCTTTTCCAGATAATGCAACCAACAGGTTATCTAAACCTATATTGCTTATATATTTAAACTGGAAGAAATTGCTGATAATGGCACACGATACCTTGCATATAGCCACTCCACAATTTAATTTATTGGGTATAATTGAGCTATAACTAAAAGCCCCATGTAAATCACATGCTCTAAGTTAGGGCACTGATGTGAATTGGCCGTGGGAGCTTTTTATTACCCTAACTTCTACACTAATGTTAATCTTTTGCTCCCCCAAGATACAGCACTCAGTGCACAGCCGTAAGTTCTGCTTTGTAGATGCAACAGTTTTGTGTGCAGGAAGCAGCCAAAACAAACTTTAGGGATGAGACAGGGACCTAGGAACCAATAGGAAATGCGAACATCATTAATATTATAATGAGTGTGAAGTATTGTAACTAGCATCATAATTAGGCTGCAGAAAAGAAACAGAGATATATATAAAGTAATTATTAGTTATTAATATATTTTTGATAATTAAAAAGTGTGACAATTGTATTCATAGTTTCAGTCATTAAAAAATGTGTTTTTTGTGTTAAAATATTACATATTTTTGGACAATGTTTGTTCCTAGGCAAGGTGGTTTCGTGAAGTGTATTAACCCTGTGAGTATTGGGTTGTGTGTTACCCTGGATTGTGTATAATAAAACTTTAATTACACATATGTCGATATTGGACTGTTAAGTCAAATAATGTTGACATTTTTGTAGTGCTTTTTGTCCTATTCTGTCACTTTAAATGCTTCTGGGGGACTCAACAAGGATTTGAAAACAACGTTTGTAAATATTTCTTCTGCTTTTTGCATTTACGGCAATGCCCTTATTTGCGAGTGATCCGTAAAATTTTATTAGCATAGGGTTTGAGTGTCAGAGTGTAAGGAGTAACTCATAATTTGTTGTCAGTGCAAAAGTGTCTGGAGATTTATGTCTTGCTTTCTGGCTTTGACATGAAGTTCACTTGTAGTAATGACCCGTAGGAGTTCTCTCACAATGTTTTAGGGATAGGTGATTAAGATAGCTAGGCAGAATTGTTTGTGCCACTACAGCACTCTCTATTGTTTTTTTTTTTCAGGGGGTAGCATAGGGCCTTAAGTGCTTAATTGACCTAGAACTTGATTATTACTGGCTTCTTGTGCCAGAGAACAATATTTTTCTTGTTATACTGTCAACTTTGCTTTTTTCAATAGGGACAAGTGGTCAGTTTTACAAGGTAGTATCCAAATGTGGGTGTCTTATTCAAATATTTATATATTGGTTTTTTCACTTGCATGTATGCAATTTTGAGCAGGATAATGTCTTAGAATTTACTATTTCCTGGCATTGAGTGACCCAACAATAGATGAGCTGCATTTAAAAGTTAGATAGGCATCTAGACATGAATGTCTTTTTCTTTGTGTTGAGGAACCTCACTGACCATAATATATGACTAGGGTTAGCCATTATTTATACTTGAGAAGAGATGCCTGTTATTTAGTAGCTGGGCTTTCCTTCTTAAAGGTTACTCTATGAGTATCCATATGCTCATAGTCCAAGCTAAACTACTGACAGATCATTCTTATGCTGAGCATTTCTAGTAATTCACCTATTAATCATTTTAACCCATAGTTTTTTTAAATTGGCAAGTTATTTCATGACCACCTAAATATGTATGATATTGATTCACAGATTGATTCACATATCTAGGGTATTTTTCTCTTTTCTGAAAAATTAATCAGCAAATACCTTGGTCATTTACTCCTTAATTACTCATCAATATTTGGTATAAAGACCTTCTTTTGAAGAAGCATATGTATCACCTTTATGACAGACTGTAATCAGATGTTAGAATCTATTAAATCTTTATACACAGAGCTAACGGTTTCTAGCATAGCTATAAATGATCTCTTATATCTCAACATGCCTTACATCTTAAAGATGTTTCTCTACATGACATACTAAACCTCAAAGAAGAGAATATGTTTAAACCTTCACACAGGCAATATCTGCTTTATTTAAAACTATTCAAGACCACCTTCAAGAGGTACGAGAAGTATGGGTCCTGCACAGGAGGAATGGTCCTGCTCTGGCTGACATGAACCAGCAGAATAGACATTATGGCCATAGAAAGGGATGGTTACCAGTGCCCCTGGGCTCAGTGCTAGCCCCTGTTTTATTTAATAGATTTATTAGTGGTATTAATAATGGCTTCAATGGAAATTTGAAGGAAAAAGAGTATAAGTGCTCATCAAATAGGGGTAACCAAACATGGACATTTTGCTCACTGTGCCTTAAGGAATACAGCTGCACCTTCCTAATGTGGGCCACATAGGCCGACACGTCTGGAGTTTCCTGTTTCTCCAGGGTAGAATTAGCTGGTATTTTGGGGCTGGTTCTCTTTTGAGTGAGACCAGACATATGCTACAGGATATTTCTCCCTGTGAAGGGCATGAATGAGCTAAAAGAGGCTGCTCTCTGAATCGGTAACCAGACCTATAGAGCAAACCTACTTTTCATTCTATAAGCACCTATACCATTTTTGGCTATTTTTGTTCAATGAAAAGCTTGCCTCTTTGTAGCTGACAGAAATGTTTTTAACAAGTTTGATATTCCAGGTGACATAACCAAAATCAGTAATGATTTAATAAAACTAGAGCAATGGTCAAATATGTGGGGTCTACAATTTGACAATGGGAATTGCAAAATTATGCAAAAACCCAAAGGTACTTGGGAGTTATTGTACTGTATAATTTAAAAGTTGGCAAGCAATGAAACAATGCATCAGGAAAAGCAAGCAGGATGCTTTGTTGTATTGGTAATAACTGCAGAGATAGAGAGGTACTAACACCACTCTATGGATCCCTAGTTAGACCATGACTAGAATCCTATGTACAGTTTGGAGTTTGTATTTTCAAAAGAATACTAACAAATTGGACTCAATTTTAAGAGAAAAAATGGTGCATGGTCTAAAAGACAAAACGTATAAGGTCATATTTCATAACCTGAATAAGTATAGCTTCAAGGAAAAAATAGAGAGGGGTAATATGATAGTCCCATTCAAATATATCAAATGATATAATAGAGTTCAAGAGGGAAGCATCTTCTAGAAAATGATGAATACACAAACAAGAGGTCATGATTTAAAGTGACTTAGAGGAAAGACAAAAAAGCACTGCTTACAGAAAGGGTAGAAGATAATTGGATCAGCCTTCCAGCTGAAGTGGTCCAACACAACTAAGGAAATAAAGCTTCTCTGGGCTAAGCACAAGACTATCCTGATGCTAAATTAAGCCCATATTTGAAGCAGATAGAATGGCTATATGGTTCTTTCTTCTTTTTGGTTCTTACAGAAAATCTATGTTTCTATGTTATATTTTTCTATTATTAGAAAAAAGGGGTGAAACAAACTGACATATTTTTACAAACATATACTAAAATGCCTCATTTCCCAGTAGGATTATGGGTTTTTGAATATTTCCTATCATGACATTTAATTAAAAACACAAATCTGTAAATGAATTGCTGTAGATATGCAAATTGCTATGAAAGCAAATGAGAACATACATTACTTGTTTATCACTATACCTAAGAAGAAGAGCAAGAAAAAAATCCAAGAAAATTATTTCCATTTGCCTCTAATCAAAACAATGCCCCAAATATTTAACCCATTTTAAGACAGCTGACAGATGATTTCATATGATATAAATATATTGGCTGCTTTATCATGCAGAAGTGACTATTTTAAAGAAATATACTTACAAGTCACCATCACTCACTCTTGAAAAAACAAAACAATAAAAAAAACTATGTCTGAAGCAGATTTTTACTGATATTTACTGAAAACTATATAAACAGGGAATCTATTTTTTTCTGTCAGTAGCTACTGTCTACAATCATTCTGTTGCATAAACATAAATTACTAGGTTACATGATCTACCATTCTCTAAATCTTAATGAAAAATGTCTTCCTTGCTAGAAAATAAATTTCAAACAAATATTAAAAATAAGGTGATCCATCTATGTTAGTACTACAGACAACCAGTAAGAAAAAAACTTGAAAGCTATTAACGTATTTAAAGAACAAACAAACCTGAATTTTATACAGTAATGTGTAATCTCTATGCAACTTCAGCGAGCAATATAAGGGCTTCATTCACTTCAGTTTTTTGTTTTAAATAATAAAACTAAAATCATGTTTTGGAGGTTTTCCCTGCATAGTAGAGAAGTGGTAGAATGAATTGTCCCCTCAAGCAAGGGCTATACCAGGAAATCTAATGAGTCAAAATCTCACTTAAGCGCAAATATATAGGCTATGTAACTTGCAAATACTGATTTTGAACAATGGGGGACAATTAAGACCCCCATGGCATCTAAAGTATGCATGCTGTGTAACTGTGGTCCTTAAAGAGTCCCTGTGGCACCCAAATGTTAACCCTCACCACAGGGGACCTTAACAAACCCCGTGGCACAAATAGTTAGGGACCGGTGGTGGTTAAGGGGGACGATCTGGTGTGAGCGGGAAAACGTGCATATACTTCAGATTGAGTACATGTATTTACAGGCCAGCAAAAAGGAAGGCTAAACAGTGTATTAGTGTGTTTATCTAATGCTTACAGTTGTTACAATGCACATTGTTTCATAGACAGTTTATTTCTCCAGTACTTTCCTAAAGTCAGAAGGTCCTGACAGTAGATTCTTCAGGTTTAGTGCTATATTTGTTTAGATTGGCAATGTAATTGCTCAAGGTCAGGTTTGTGAAGAGATCAGTATTCCTTGAGCCTTTGTCCTCCCACTACAAACTTGAAGCCTCATTCAATTGAGCAATTGTAAGTTACGGAAACCCGTAATGGAGCCCATAAGCTAATTTACTATACAATTTGCGTTTTTTTTGTGAGCCTCAGTCTACGTGTTACGGGTTTGAAATCCTCGCGGTTATTAAAACCAGAACTTGAAGCCCATCTAAGCCTTTGATCTTTCAAGTCCGCAAGAGTTCCGATCGCTAAAATCGCAAATCGCTATTCAATTGCTACAATTCCTCAAGACCGCAAATGTATTCAAGCCCGCAAACGGCAAGTGCTGGCCAGAATCTTACGGTTTCCAAATAGGACCTGCAAATTGTTTACAGACTAGTTTGTAACACTGCAAAAGACAAGAACCCACCAATTGACTTTAAAATATGGGGAAAGCAATGGAAGTCATTTGAATTAATTGCACAACAATTCCCAATTAACAAATATGCCTTAAAAAAATATTTTTTTCTTCACATGTTGTAATGGTCATAAATATGCCAATATGAAAAGTTATGCTGCAAGATGCTGAAAGCAATTTAAAAAGGCACCACCATATTAAATTGCAACACAAAAGCAGAGGCTCTAATATGAACCCTAAAAATACAAAGCTCATCCTATATACATCTCACTCTTTACATCGACATTGGGAATAGAAATAGTGGCCAAATTATCACATATATCAAGTACCAGGGGAACATTTTATATTTGGTTGTTCAGTCCCTCAGTTGTGACTGACTCTCTGTGACCCTATGGACTGCAGCACACTTATGTCTCTGTCTGTGCAAATCCACAAGGTTTGCATGAAAAACATACTAGGGTGGGTTGCCAGTTCCTTCTCCAGTGGACTATGATTTGTCTGACCTCTCTACTATGACCTGTCCACCTCTATTGGCCCTACATGGTATAGCTCACAGCTTCATTCAGGTACACAAGCCCCCTCACCACAAGGGGACCAGGGGAACATACACCACACTAATCTACTCTAATCCCTCAGGAAAGTCCATAAAACACATGGAGGCTGTGCATAGGCACATGGAGCAAAAGCCAACTCACCGACCATCAGGGATAATCTCTGCTATGCTCTTTCTGGAAAGTCCAAAGCCATTGCTCGTGGCCAAGTGCCAAGATGTATACCCATTATCATCTGGCGACATATCATTAAGTGTTTTGCTATCAATCAATTGACATTATCACCCGTCATATTGTTATCAGGCCTTCAGGGGAATGTTGATACTCCACAGTATCCCAAATCGGAAATCATGGGTGTGGTGTGGGCAGATCCTGTAAGAGCGAGATACCTTTTTTGGGAAAAAAGGGATACCTAAAAGGGGTAATGTCATAGTCTAGAATAATCATGATGCATAGCACCTACCAGGGTCAAATGTGGTCACTACACCACTGCAACTGGAATCTGGTGAAAAAAAGGATCATCAGAAACAGATACTTAAACCTCTGGACTGTGTGATCCAATCCGGTTTCACACATACTGTGTGTTCCCAAAGTGGTTCAAAAAAAATAAAAGGCGAAGGAGGATATAAAAAAAAATCATACAGTGCTAAAAACTGTAACAATATGCCAACTCACCTGATTTCCATCTGCAAGCATTACTAACTATTAGCTAGTTCTCAGGATAACTCACTGGCCATGACAATTAATAATGATGTGTCATCTCAGAATAAATGCTTAGCTGTGACCAGCGACAGTGGTCAAGGTATGCTATCACCTTCTCCATATAATATTGTTTATCAACATTGATATCACATCTATCAGCTATACAGGTGTTAGTACATGTTAAAGGATACTCATGATATCAGCAATAGGGGAAAATACCCATTAATACGGAGAGGACAAAAAGGTCAGCAGCCAGATTCACTGATATTGAGGAGAGGATCACATGCTTCACTAGTGCATAAATTAATGCTGGCTGTCATTAACTTGCCATTGTGAGACTTTGCAATTCCACCGCTATAGCATTATTAGTCTACATTTAAGCTAACAACAATCATGTCTGGATATATGATAGCTTTAATATTGTGGGAGCTACATGTTAAGGAGGGGCTGTCATTAAAGGAATGTCTACCTGGGAGGCACTGTAAACATTTTACACTTAATACATTTACTTCACAATGCTTGCAGATACAGAAGATGTCTTCATGTAACTAAATTGTACCTAAATCAAAACAAAACCAAAAAATAATACCTGCAAAATAAGGCCTTAAAAAATATAAGGAATGCAGCACCTCTTCTCAACAGCATTCCTCTTTGGCCATCAATTGGTGATATGTTACACAGAACCCTACGTGTCCACAGAGAAGGGAATCGTGGACTATGTGATGGGTGGTAGCCATTTGTGCACAGAATATCATTATCACATAGGCCATGATCCTATACTCTGTAGCCATGCTAGATTACGTTAACATTTGGACCAATGGATTGTCCCTGATGAGTGCTGTTGAGAAGGCTCAAAACATATGTGGAGCCCGTACATCCTCCTCCGCCTAGCATCAGGGCCTCAATCCCCGTGGCCGGCCACCATTTCCTTGGTGGTGGTGGTTGGGGGGGGAGGCAGGGGGAGTCATCCCCCCAGGAGGCAGCGACACAAGCAGTGGTGATGCTGGTGGGGGCGGTCGTGGTGGAGGAATGGGGAGGAGAGGAGCGGCTGGGCTGCAGGTTTGCGGGGGTGACCTCCGGGGTGGAGGAGGCGAGGTTGGGGACCAGAGCGTGGCGCATGTCGTCTGCAGTCACTTGCTGGATTGCGCTCAGGTTCACCCCCATCCTGAGCAGCCCGGCAAAGTATGATTCAGTCATTAGGTGGTGCCTCCTCTCCTTCCTATTGTGCCTGGTCAGGCTGCTCATGATTTCCACATGATTGGCAGAAATGCTGGCCTTAATCCCCTGAAGTCACTCAAGTTGCTGGCGCATAGTGGCCAGCATCTCTACCTGCGCACCCTGGCTTGGTAATGGTGGTGGGGATGGAGGTCCGTCGGGTGTTGCTGGTGAGGAGGTGGCGGTGGTGTTGGTGATGGCCCAGTGGGGAGGGTCTTGGGCCCGGCTGGAGCCTTGAGCCTTGACGGTGGTGGTGGTGTTGCTGGGCCTGGTGGTGGTGGTAACCATTCTGCTTCACTGGTGAGTGGAGGAGGAGATGGGGTCAAGCCACGCTGGTCTCTCAAGTAGGAGGGCCCTGGTGATATGCTTAGTTTCTGGAAGAGGGGGACAGTGGGGTCAAATGCTGCTGTTGCGGATGGTGGTCCTGCTTGTGACCCCACTGCCCAGATGACATCCTCCGAAACAGGGCCCTCGGCTCCGCTTCTTTCCTCCTCCCCCTGTGCTGGTTCCTGCTGGACGGGGGCTCGCTCGCCAACATCCTCCTGCAATGGAGCCAACGCGCCTGCCTCTTGCTCACCACTAACCCAGACCTCCTGGATGCTGAAAGAGAGAAAAGAAAGGTATATGTTATTAGTATGATGAATAATACATTGTTTTGTGTTCATTCCTAACTATCTGACATCTAGCTTTGAACCTGGATGATTCTCCTAATTGCAACTATGAGTAACTATCATTTGCTATATGTGATCATTTCTTAGGTTCGTGATCTAGACTGTTCTTGGCTCCTAACGCTATCTTAATTCTGGCTGCGGGCTGTAGCTGCATATGCTGCAGTGGGCACACCAATACATGGACTCTCTATTGGTTAATTACTGTTCTTGTGCCCACGAAACATATGGATTTGTCAGCTTCATGGATTTATTGAGGCATCCATCTATCCCTTATTAATTCCATAGAGCTGACATGTCAGTGTCAGTGTTGGTCATCATGTGCATGTTTAGTGTGTAAGGTAGTGGTGGAATGTTGGTGTATGTGATATTCACCTGACATGGAAGCTGGATCCTGCTGGGCCATCAGGTCTGAAGCCCCAGCAGCGGGCACCTGGCTATGAAGATCCTTGGCCACCCTCTCCCACTCATTGTACCGCACAGTCACTTGGGGGCCGCCACTTGGTGCTGCAGCTTGACTGGCCTTCTTGGCCATTATTTTCCTCACCTTGGCCCTGATGTCATCGAACCTGTGCTTTACAGACCTCACATCCCTTTCCGCTCTTCCCACTGCTGTTACAGCAACTGCTACCTCCTTACATGCCTAGGCCCTTGGGCTGGTCCTAACTTCCCTCCCCCCGCAAGGATAACAGGATGTCCACGGATAGCACCTTGGAGGACCACATTCTCCTGGTGCATGTTGTTAAGTCCCCCATGTTCTTGCCTTTAGCCTCTTGCCCTCCCGACTGGGGATCCTTTTCTCCCTCATCAGCTCCTAAGGCCTGTCCCTCCCCCGAACTGCCCCCCCCCCTTCTGGGATCAGGCCCCTCCCCCTTTGTCCCTGTACTTGATGTGCCTATATCTATGGGCACCCTGCTCTCCATCTCCTCCACTCCTCCACTCTCCTCCCTGCCGCTCTCCTCCTCCTCTCCTCTCTGCCATCCTCCTCTTCTCCTCAAACATTCCTCACCTCCTCCTCCTCTGCCAACACTCCTCACATCCTCTTCTCCTCCGCCACTTCTCACTTACTCCACCACTCACCAGGGCCACCTATCTCTCCTCCTCGTCCCTCCTCTACTCCTGGTCCCCACCTCTCCACTCCTCTCCTCTCTCCTCTCCTCACTCCATTTCAGTCCTAAAAAGAATATAATGCTAAATAAAAATAAATATTACTGTATATACAGTATATGATGGAAAAAAGGTGTGTTTTATGTGTATTTAATAACTGTTGGGGGATGGTGTGTGGGGTATGGGATGGGAATGTGTGTATGGAGTGACCTAGCTCTATGTGTGTCTATGTGTGTTATTTAATATATGTGTATTTGTATTATGTGTAATCTGTAGATATGTGTAATTAAAGATTAAGTATAAAATCATAATTATCAGAATATCACATATTGCAATGTTAAAAATTACGCCCTCGCGCATACTCAATTAGCGCCAAAGGCGATCATTGCGGGCCTCGTGATGAGCACCATAGGCACTCATCGAAAGGCTTGCATGACTTTGGCTGCAATAAGCTCAGAAGGAACTCATTGCAGGCCTCCCGATGAGTGCCTGCTTGGACAACTTCGGCTGCAATGAGCACCCAATGCGTTCATTGCAGGCCTTGCAATGAGCACTGCAGGCGCTCATCGCGAGGCCCGCGGGACTTAGAGGTTGCAATGAGTGCCAAAGGCTCTCATTGCAGGGCTTGCTCACAAGACTTTACAAATGACAGGGGCTGCAATGAGCACCAAAGGCGCTCATTGCAGGGCACACAAGGAGCACCAAAGACTTAGAATTTGAAAAGACATAACGGCAAAGCCAGTAACATGAACAACACCAGGCATGCAGGACTATGAAAATAAACCCAACGGCAGTCAGCGCACGCCACGCAAAGATTCAGAAGACACAGAGGAGAAAGACACAGGGAAGGGACGGGGGAGACGGTGGAAAGAGACAAGTGGCATTCCCAAGCACAAAGGTTGCAAGTTGCCAAGGCCTGCAATGAGCGGCAAAGCCATTCATCGCGAGCCACGCAATGATCGCTAAAGGTGCTCAGCACAGGGCCTGCGATGAGCGCTACCCAGAGGGGGTAGAACCTCGCGCTGTGTGGCAAAAAATATTGCCAGACTTCAAATTTTATTGCTGTCAATTTTGACGGGCAATTCCCTAGTAAAAGAATAAAACTGAAAGATACTGCTCTCAAAAATTGCCTACTCTCTCTCTATAAATGCTCAAACCACCAACTCCGGGACCTTTATGCTACTTTGTCAGAATCTGCAACACAGTCAACGCATGGGCGGGTGGAACGCAACTTTATAATCTCTCTCTGTCAATCATCTTCGGCTAACCTGCTTTCTGTGGGCTGAGAGACCTGCTTTGCACTCCGTAATACTGTCCTAGTCTATTTCATAGCTGTGTCCCGTCAGAAGACTGGGATGTGCGGATGCGCCACAACACCACATGATGGTGTAAAAAATGTACTGCAGCCAAATAACTATTCCATCCTTCGGTCTGGCTGAGAGAGGCGTAGACGAGGCCGTGGGGGGAAGAGTGCCCGCACAGAACAAAGCGATAGCCTCGCTGTTGACTCAGCGTCGTTCGAGCTGCGCCACATCGGAGGATGAAATAGTTCATATTACAATGGCAATGGGCATATCATGTAATAATGTGTGCACTGCGCAGGCGTTACACACATGTTGTTAAATATTATAGTGGATATTAGCTAGGATGTGAGCGCTAGTTAGAGCTAGGAAGCTACAGGCAATGCCCCTGTGTGCGAGAGTAACTTTTACTGGAGTTCTATTGCAGCAGTTATGTAATTGCATGTAAAAACTCCTGTAGGGCCAAGCCGAACTTAAGGGCTTTTCATGGGACTCCTGTAATAAATTAATTATGCAAATGGGTTTAACCTTTTGTATTTTCAGTTAAGGGTCAATTTTTGCTGAATTACAATATCTGTGTGTGAGGAAGCAACACATTAGTCTAGTTGCAGCAATTCTAAAAAACACTTTGAGACAAGGTGAACTATAAGAAATCTACTTAAACTAATATGGCAGCCAGGGAAATCTAAACAGAATTAAATTGAATGAAATTGAAGTTTTGGTTATTGTATTGGTTATGAATTCTGAGACATAAAACATATTATTCCTAAAAGACTACCACAGTCCCATATTGTCAATGTTCCTATTTAAAGGATTACATATGATCTTGTTCAAAATGTTTTTATAAATTAAAAAATGTATTAATTATTATATGAACTAGCGACTTGCCCATCAAAAATGACGGGGCAATAAAAATGTAAGGCAGGTAATTCTGTTTGGTCGTCTGAGCCTCTCGGTTGGTGTATTTTTTGTTATCAGAGGCGCTTTTGCTCTCATTGTAAGGCCCGCGCTGATCTCCTTTTTGCGCCTATTGCAAGTCTCTTCCCTGGTGTAGTTTGTGTGCTATGAGCACCGTTGGGGCTCCTTGTGAGGCGCACGGTGAAGGGCTTTGTCGTTTATTGCAATACTGTGGTGTTTCTCTTTTTCTTGTGTATATGTATTTTTTCATGATAATTAATTAATTAATGAAATTATAAATTAATATACTTTACCTATTTGTAAGTAATATATGCAGCAAGCATTGTGCTGAAGAGCTAACAATCTGTTTTGATGTTCCTGCAGCATACCATGTAGATTTGCACTGTTGTTGAGCTGAGGTGTAAGTGTCAGTAATGTGTGCAGTGTGTAGTGTAAATAGGCTGCGTGCACGAGGGGAAACCTGTTGTGTAGCTGTGTACTTTCGCATTCTGTAAGTTAGTTTTGTAAAATGGGGGCAATTGTGTATGTAGTATGTGGGTGTGGAGGATTTAGCGTCCTTGATAATAGTGTATGTTGTACCTCTTACGGGTTTTTGTAAAAGTCTTATGTGCTTGGCGGTTTAGGGGTAGTGTAGCCTTTATTTTCAGTTTTTTGGGCGGCAATTTTTTCTCTTGCTTAGGGGATTTTTGAGTGTCTAAACTCTGTAAATTGGACTTAAATTGAGGTGTAACCTCACTTCCAGACGTCCTGGGTGTCCCCCCTTGCTGTGGGTAAGGTTTTTATTTTATTTTTGTGTGTAATTTGTGTTTTTTTAAATGTTTTCTGCTGTGCGCGGTTCGGCCGTTAAGGTCGTATTTGTGCGAGTTTGTAATTTTTTTTTTCTAAGTCGGCCTGTATTTTTTTGTGTAAGCCCGTATTTAGTCATTGCGTGTTATTGTTTTTTTTCCAAGTCCAACTTTTGTGGCTGTTTGAAACCGCTTGTGAGGCGCCGTATTTTCTTCACCTCCGCAAAAGTGGCCCCTCGCCTTGCGAGGGTCCGCATTTGCAGGCTGCAATGAGCCTTTGGCACATTGCAGCCAACGTTGGAGCCTCCACCTTCCGCGAATGCGGCCCTTCGCTTTGTGAGGGTCCACATTTGCGGCCTGCAATGTGCCTTCGCTTTGCAAGGGACGCAGTTCTTGCGAGCTTGCTTTGCAAGCTCGCAAAGAGTGACGACGTTCCATAGTTTGACAACTATTATATGTGATTATTCTGTAACAAGAGTAAAGAGCATAGACATTTAGCTGGTTTAATTGAAATATTGCAATCCTTATTGCTACTGCTTTCAATATATTAAACAGAAATCTAATCTATCTATAGATTCATATTTGTAGGGAGCTCAAATAAGCTATAACTGCCCACACAAAATAATAATTGCTTACAGTAGTTAACATTTATTTTTACTTACTAATATGATAATAATTATTATTATAATGGAATAGATTAGATAGTGTGTAGTGCTTAGTTTATGTCAGTAGTGTAATTGTTATAGTGCAGGTATATACCGTATATACTCGAGTATAAGCCGACCCGAGTATAAGCCGAGGCACCTATTTTACCACAAAATACTGGGTAAAATGAGTGACTCGAGTATAAGCCGAGGGTGGGAAATGTGCTGCCCCCTTTATCCTTCTTGTGCCTTCTGTGTCCCCCTCTCTCTCGGGTGTCTCTTCTCCCCTCTCCCTTCCCTGTGTCTCTTCCCCCCTCTCCCTTCCCTGTGTCTCTTCCCCCCTCTCCCTTCCCTGTGTCTCTCCTCCCCCCATTCTCAACCTCCCTCCTCAACCCCACTCCTCATCATCCCTCCTCATCCTCAACCTCCCTCCTCAACCCCCTAATCCTCAACCCCCTCCTCCTCAACCCCCCATCCTCATCCTCAACCCCCCCATCCTCAACCCCCTCCTCAACCTCCCTCCTCAACCTCAACCCGGCCCCTCATCCTCAACGTCACATGCGCGCCACGTCATTAGCATATACCGGGTGCCTGCACCCGGTATATGCTAATGACGTGGCGCGCATGCGGCAATAAACTACAGTCAAAGAAGCAGAGCATGGGCACTCATGGTCATATTTTACTGTTTCTTCCCGCAATGCTTCTCCATTGACAATGACATTCAGGTTGTATCAGTTTATTATACAAGCTCTCCTCCTGTCTTGGGTCCTGATAGCACCATAATCAGGTGACTAACTGGCATCCCACAACAACACAGCAAGCTTCTTCTCCTCTTATGTATGAGTCTCCAGAATAGCCAATTAGGATTCTACATTCTCATATCTGGTTAGTAAGTAAAAACTATTGAGTCTTGTCCGAGCCTGTAAGAGTAATTATTCTGTTCAATAAGCAATACAGACATTTTATTAAATGTTATTGTGTTTTACTTATGTCTGTATTTATTTGAATACCCATATTCTTCCTTTTCCACCCCACAAAAGCTACAAGATGCCATCAGCCTTATTAAATTGTGATTCGGACAATTGTATAGGGCTCTATATAAGCACAGAGCATATTTTTTTTTACTGTGGTTTTGAGTTAGTGAAGATCTTGCTTTTGGATAGAAGTTCACTAACTCAAAACTTCTGTAAAAAAAAATATGTTTGTGCTTATATAGAGCCCTTTTCAATTGGCTGAATCACTATTTAATAAGGCTGCATATATATTCTTATAATAACACCTTGCTACCTTTTAGTCTATCCAACACTAAATTATTTGGATTAAAATCTTATTTAATCAATACATTTTATAAATGATCTTATATTATAAACCGATTCTTGTGTGTGAAGAATGTAATAGACTCCAAGGAAGCTTTCACCCCATATCAATATACTTATCAACCTGATTGTTAAAGCTTCACATTTACTGCATGTGCATGTATATGATCCTTTGATGTATAGGTCTTGTTGTTAGTTGTGGCCCTTGTCATCCTTACAAATGTGTTGACATAATTTACAGGTTTAGTTTCCATTTTTTATATTCAGTTGTTTATTGGCCAATTTTCTGCTGACAAGTTTTTGTTTCAGGTTTGGTGGTTGTTTAAATGCAAGGATGGGAGGTTTTGTGAATATATCTTTTAATTCAGTATCTTCGGTTAGTAATGGTTCTAAATGTTTTATTATTTTCCGTATTTTCTCTAAAATGTAGTGGTATGTGGTCACTAGAGGTATACGTGGTAGTATAAGGTATAAGTAGTTTCCTTTGTTTTGTACTTTAACAGGAATTCACAGGGTATTTCAATGGCAGTGGTTATTTTTTGGGTAATAATACAGGGTTTGTAACCATTTTTTTTTTTTTAAAGATCAAGACAGTGTTTTTACATTTTTAGCAGGGTCTCCAGTGTTTGAGCAAATGCAATGGTATCTAAGAGCTTGGCTATGGATGATGGCTTGTTTTGTGTGGGAGGGATGAAAACAGGAGCTGTGTAGGTAACTACATCTGTCTGTGGGTTTCCTATATACAGATGAGTGGAGTGTGCAATTGGTGATGGATATAGTAGTGTCTATATGATGTTTACCTGTTCTGTAGAGAAATCCATTTTAAGTTGTATAGATGAATGGAAGGTGTTGAATGAAAGTTGAGTTTGCTTTCTCCTGTCCATATGATGAACAGATCATCTGTGTAACTGTAGTATCTGTGTGGTTTGTAAATGGATACAGATAAGAATGTTTCTTCTAGATTGGTCATAAATCTATTTAAATATTTTAGAGCCATTATGGTACCCATAACAGTCCCCATCAGCTGTAGGTAGTGTCACGATCTGCTTCTTCAAGGGGGCTTGATATGAACCTAGTTCAAACCTACCCCAGTAGAATCATGTAGTCCCTGTTCTCTGTGGCACAAAAGATGGCTTCTGAAGAGGGCACGGCCCAAAAGCTACAGGCAGAGAATACTGGATCCAGGTTACTTAGTGGCCCATGGCAAGACCACTCCCCAAGTCAGGATACAACACACAGAAATAGTCTCACACCTTGTTTATGTGAAAACTACCTCTCAACCTTTATTGAATGATCAAAACAACATATTTATACTCTCCAATATCACACCCTTGTGTACATTTGTGTATGTGTGATGTCAGACCATCTGGCTTGCAATCTTGGGCTATCAAAGCTCTTGAGATCAAATTCACCAGATATCTGGTGAACAAACCTTTATGTTAAACTCAAGTGTTTGTTTAGGACTACTTGAAGTACATGCAATTGTCTTGACCCAAGGTCTGTATGTATGCAGCTAACTTCTATGCAGAGCATTTCTACCAATTCCACATATGTTCTATATAACATTTTCCCTCTGATAATATATTATAGCTAGGATACATAATAACCATGTACAGACAACATATAACCACACAATAACACATAATTCCAATGTAACAATGTCATGCTCCCTTGGACATATTCCTAAATTGCTGACAATACGAGTCCTTAAACAAGTAAATCATGACAACTTCTCCCCCTTCCTTTCTAGTATAGCATAGAGGATCATCCTGACGGATAATTCTCTAGCTATACTACTTTTACTTGTCCTCCTGTCTGGAAAGTCCATCCATGTGATAGCCTCAGTGGCTCTCTGGTTACCCTGCCTCCCCCTGTCCAGGGCGAATACTCACTCCTTCCCAGTGGCCTAGTGACTTTCCCAAGCCGCTGGGAAGACTTATAAGACAACTGCCATCGAGGACCCTTCAAGGTAGTCCAGGGGAAACAGTACATCCCAGCTAGTAAGTCCAGCATAAACTTGGGAGGATCCTTACCCAGCAAAGCCCTCTCCTTCCAGGCTAGGGAGACCTCCTGTACTGCTGATTCTGGATCAGCACTCAGTCCCATGGGTAAAATAGAAGAGTACAAGGTTCCCTTTGTCAGGCCTGAGCTTTCTCCTGAATAAACTGGGATGCTGGAGTTGCAACATGGGCTAGTGACATTCACAGGTGGCATCCATGCTGGATTAATGGGCAGTTCTGATGCAAGCCGTTGTGGCTCAGTAGCCAACCTCTCTCCCACCAAGCCTGGCCAATGGCCCCTTCTTTCCAGGGTTACAGGTACACAGCCAGTGTCTTTGGTCAGCTGCAGGGGAGTCATTGTAGGGAGACCAGGAGACAAATCACAATCTGGGGTACCCTTTGGCTTTTTGGACTCTGGATCCTTAGATGGAACCTCCTGACTCTCTCCATCTGAGACTGCCTGGTGTGTAGTTACAGGCAGCCCTTGAGAAGCAATTGCTACTGCCTGTGGTTCAGGCTGAAGAGCAGGGCTGCTTTCTGTTTCTGCTCCAGGGTCTGTGGCTGGCTCCTGTACAATGGTCATCCAAGGAACCTCTCCACTATTTCCACAGTCAATTGGTAAGGCCCAGTGCTCATTAGGTTCTTCTCTGACTCTAGGAGCAGAGTAGCTTTTCCCCAGTTCTTCCCCTGGGCCTGGCACTGCTGTGGTTTGGCCCTGTCCCCATTCCTCTAACTGGGTGAGACTTAGCCCCCTAAAGATAAGGACCAGTTCTTCCTCTCCCCAGTAAACCCCATGGATGCAGGCATCCTTGTTATTTTGAGAATCATGGAAATCAAAATTCTCCCCACAGTCCATACATTTATTTTCTGACCCAGCCTTGTCAATATTTAGCTGGGTCTCTGTAGTACCTGTTAGGTGGTTCTGTTCCATGCCTGACTGGCATGAGCCCTCCCAGCTGGGTGGCCAACAACCATCCAGGGATGCTTCATCCAGCAAGTCTATATAATCCACCTCCAGCTGTAGTTCCTGCAGGATCAAAGGCCAAAGTAGGTTAGCTGTCTGAGAGCCTGTCTCCAGTCCCAGCATGTGACAGCGCTTGGCAAACAGACACAGCATTCTTTTCTCTGTCCCCAAGCCACAATCCGGATCCCCATGTACTATGTCCCTAAGTGCCTCTTCCAGCCCCAATGAAACATGATGAGGTATCCCAACAGGTCCTACCCAATAAGCATATTGCTCTTCCAGGGCAACCTCCTCACATACTAATTCTTCCAGCCATTCCCTTAGCTTGTGACCTGGCCATAGTCCCAGAAATGCCATCCATTTATTTAGAAGGCCCATTCCTCTACAGTCCTTTCCAGTCACCAGAACATTCTCTGTCTCTACTGGGGATAAGCATTTCCCCTCCACAGGAGCTAAGACAGGGCCATTGCTTACCCTTCTCCACTTCCCCTGTACCTCCTGTGTGATCTGTATCCGGAGTTCCCTCTGCTGATCCTTGGTTAAACCTGCAGGCATTACCTCCGTCCATCTTTGGTACCGTCTGGACACTTCCTCCTCCTCTGCTGCAGACATCTCTTCATAAGCTGCCATCCTTCTGTGTTTTATACAGAGATCCCACCACTGCCAGCCAAATGTCACAATCTGCTTCTTCAAGGGGGCTTGATATGAACCTAGTTCAAACCTACCCCAGCAGAATCATGTAGTTCCTGTTCTCTGTGGCACAAAAGATGGCTTCTGAAGAGGGCACGCCCAAAAGCTACAGGCAGAGAATACTGGATCCAGGTTACTTAGTGGCCCATGACAAGACCACTCCCCAAGTCAGGATACAACACACAGAAATAGTCTCACACCTTCTTTATGTGAAAACTATCTCTCAACCTTTATTGAATGATCAAAACAACATATTTATACTCTCCAATACCACACCATTGTGTACATTTGTGTATGTGTGATGTCAGACCATCTGGCTTGCAATCTTGGGCTATCAAAGCTCTTGAGATCAAATTCACCAGATATCTAGTGAACAAACCTTTATGTTAAACTCAAGTGTTTGTTTAGGACTACTTGAAGTACATGCAATTGTCTTGACCCAAGGTCTGTATGTGTGAGTGTGCAATGATCTGCAGCTAACTTCTATGCAGAGCATTTTTCCACATATGTTCTATATAACATTTTCCCTCTTATAATATATTATAACTAGGATACATAATAACCATGTACAGACAACATATAACCACACAATAACACATAATCCCAATGTAACAATCTCATGCTCCCTTGGACATATTCCTAAATTGCTGACAATATGAGTCCTTAAACAAGTAAATCGTGACAGGTAGGTTAAAAGTAAAATAGTTGTGGGTAAGGATATATTCTATTAGTTTAACAATAACATCAGGACCATATTTTTTGTTTTGCATGTGTGTTGAAAGAAACTTAAAGCATGCCATCTTTTGTGGGATGTGGGATTTTGCTGTAAAGAGACTCTACCTCCATTGTGAAAAGTAGTGTGTTAGCAGGCAGGTCTTTAATCTGAATTTTTTTTTTTCTGAGAAAGTCTGTGGTGTCTTCTATATAGCTACTGACTTTACTAACTAGTGGTTTAAGGATGTTTTCAACATAGCTGTAACAATTGGTCTCCCTGGGTTGCCTGGTTTGTGGATTTTTGTCAGTAGGTAGAAATCCCAGTTGTAGGATTAGCGGGGATGAGTTGTTCTAATTCTTGATATATATTTTTAGGGAATGTTTTGATGAGTTTCTTAAGTTGAAGTGCATATTTTTTTGTTGGGTCCTGGTTCAGTGTCTTATAGTAGGTGTTGTCCTGAGTATTCACGTTAACAACTGCACCTCCTTTGTCTGCCGGTTTGATGGCGATGTTGGGGCTGTTTTTTAAAAACCTTTATGGCAGTTCTTTCTGATGGAGTGATATTGTGTAAGTCTCTTTTATATTGTGTTGTTATAACGGATGCAGTTCTCAGGCAAAAGCTTTGACCAGTTTGGTGTTACGACCAGGTGGTGAGCTGAAATATGTGTTTTTTTTCTTGATACAGTGTAATGATATTGAGGTATGTCCCTTGTTGTGGAAAAATACTGCCAGTCTCAATCTCCTGAAGAATAATGTCTCCTGAAGAAGAATGTCCGAATATAATTGTACTTCATCTAGTTCTATGTCTGGATAGAAAGACAATCCTTTGGAGTGAACAGAGGTCTTTGCTTGTGATAGTTGGTAGCTTGAGAGATTTATAGTTCCTGTGTGTTCTGTGTATTTATGTAATGAGTAATGAAAAGAATAGTAGGGCAAATTGGAATGGAATAGGGCAGAGGGAGTAGGAAAAGATGTAATGAACCGGAGGCTAAAATAGGATGTAGAAGGTGGGTTAGGTATAGAGTGAATAAGACTAGACAGATTGAGAGTGAGGATTCCAGGGGCTGGAGGAAATGTAAGGTGGTAAAGTGAAAGCATGGATGGCAACAAAATATAATGTAATAAAGTGAGAAGAGTGACAAAGGAATGATAGTAGTTATGGTATTGAGTTAGGTGGAACAGAAGGTATGAAAAAAAGGAAGGGGCAGAGTGATGTGAGCGAAATGAATGTGAAGGGAATAGGGAATGGCGAATGAGGTGGAGGCTGAACAGAAAAGATTGAATGAAGGCACGGATGAAGGAATGAGAGAGATTAAGAAGCAAGGAAGGTAAAGCGAGGGGAAAGTGAATGAAGCGTGAAATATGTTGATATGAACTGTGGGGAATAGAATGGGAGATTGGCTGAAAAACATGTGTAGGTATATGGTTGGGATGTCAAGGACATAGAAGAATGGACAATATTTTTGGAGAAGTTGGAATGATGGTCAAAAACTTAGGCACACTATATAGGGTGAAAAAAGGTGGAAATGTCAGATAGGGAAGAAAAAAGGGAAGAGAAAATAGGAATAGGATCATCAAAGTGGAAAAAAGGCTGACAGGGCATTGAAGCCATAGGGAACATAGAGATAGTCGTAACAAATATGGAAATGGAATTAAAAAAGGAACGGCAGTGTATAAGGACGAATGAAATAGTAGAAAAGTGAATGGGACTGGAGAGATATATGAAGTAGAAGACGTGAAGGATAAAGAGAAGAGAAGGTTGCAAGGGAGGTTAGAGAGAGAGAGAGAATAAGGTAAAGGATACCGGAGGATCGAGGATAATCTTTAACAATGTGTGTGCTGAGACGTGTTCTAGAAGTAAGGGTTATTTTTTGGGGGGGCAACCGAGGGAGGAGTTCCAGCATCAGAAGGGCAGAGTCAGTCATGGTATACCTAAAGCGATAATCGAATAGAAAGAAGAAAGGTGATATCTGAATGAAAGTATGTAATGAGTGCCCTTGAGAGGCCGTGAATAGAAATTGATTGTCGAATTGAGTATGTGAAAGAAATGACAAGAGGACCAGGGGATGGATACTTGGAGAATGAAGGTCTTCTGACTCGAATGAGAGGAAAGGAATCTAGAGTCAGCTACAGTACACCTAAAGAGACTATAATTGAGTGGAGGAAGACAATGCCATAAATGATCTCCCTCGATAGGCGGTTAAATCGGATCAGACGTCGAGGTACGTGTTAGATGGAAAACACAGGTGGACATGGGGAAGGGACGTAGAGAATGACAGCTGGAAAAGAGAAAGAAAATGGGAAAGGATCTGATAAAGGAGGAGGAGACACAGGCAGGGGCGTCGAAGCCAAGTAAGGGTAGGGGAATGACGAGGAAATGAAGCGAAGGATCAAATGAGAGATAGAAGGAAAGGATGCCAGCTAATGCAGGAGGAATACAAAAGGAGAGAATGGAGGGAAAGCTATCAGGAATAGAGAAATGTAGCATAGAAAATAGAAGGAGTAGGTAAAAGTGGTCCAGGAAAAGACAAGAAAGTTGTAAAGAAAATAGAAAAGGTAAAGAAGGAGGGAGGAGAAATACAGAACGGAATGAGGGTCGTAAAGAATGTGGTAATTGTTATATAGAAAGTGTTTACTTAATATTGCATGTAAATACAGGAGAAACATTTATACATGTACTGTATATATAATATAGGAAACAAGATCTTTTGAGAGGTGACACCACGAGAATTAAAAAGCAAAATGTGCCACACACAACAACGGCAAGGATAATAAAAAAGCCGGGGTCTTGCGATTCGCAAGATCTCGGTAACCAAAATAAAAGAGACAGAAAGGGCCCACAGAGATCATGCGATTGGCAACCCCGACTTTGAAAGGGAAAGAAGCCTGGACAGAGAGGCACAGCCAAGATCCCACGAAGTGCAAGACTTCGGCAAGGGGAAGAAAAATAGAAAATAGAACGCAGAGGGGTAGCAAAACAAATGAAGGAGGAAAGAACAAATGGGACATGGAGGGAGTGGACGAAGGAAAGGAAAAAGGGTGGGGGAAGAAAGAAAAGAGGTATGATGACGCTTGAAAGAGAACTCACAAGCTGACAGAATATCGCAGGAGTACAGGGGTAAAGATTAGGAAGGGCAGAATCGCAGCAGGCGATTGAGCGACAGAGCAAAGGCAGCACACAAAACAGAAGCAGCACACACAGTATGGCGAGGGCGGTGCTGGAGCATGTGCACAGGTAGGAACCATCCCACAATCACCAGGTAACAATTACCCGGATGTATGTAAAAATTTACGTCTTAGAGATATTTTTTTCACTTCAATACTCAATTTATATGATTTGCATATCTTTGTGGACATTTTGAAATTAACGAGATTATAAAATGCTAACCCTGCTCATTCATCAGGCACTTTTGTTTTTTTTATATTATAAATCTGCCTTTTTTATTTCTAAATTATCTTTTTATGTTCAGGATAGAAAGATTTTATATATTTAAATATAATACCACAAATGAGAAATAATAAGCATGGGTTTAATTTTTCATACCTTTAAATACATAGATTTTTTAAATTAAGTCTAAAAATTGCTGAATTTTCAATATTGCATATGGACTACCATTGATGTTTGACAATATTATTATTATTATTATCATTATTATTATTATATTTTATTTATTAGGCGCCAACATATTCCGTAGCACTGTACAGGGCATAGGAAGAGGAAATATACATTATACAATATTAACAACGGCAGAAAAAGGAAAGCCCTGTTTTGAGCTTCAAGTCTTGTGAAAAGTGCTTTATTCCAAAGCATCCTACAAGAATGGAAACTTGCTACTTACTGTATAATCTAAAGGAAATGGAAGAGGCAGAAATGGAATAGCAAGGTTTAGGAAGAAAGTGAGAGTTTCCATAGGTAGAAAGTTGTGGAAAGTTAGTTCATTAGTTGGAGAGGAAAGGGATGTGATGTAAAGTGAAGTATAATATGGTATCTTCCCCTAGTGGACAGATAATGTAAGCTGCAGATGGGAATGTCAGGAGACAAATAGTTTAAACACAGCTTGAATAAAATTAGAACATGGGAGATTAAAAGATGAGTGGAGGGTATGAAATGTGAGATGGTTATGTTGGAGACAAAAAGTGGAAAAGTTGAGATGAAGAGCTTGAGGAAGTGGCAGGGGGATATGAGGAAGTAGGCGGCAAGAGAAAACATTGTGTGAAGGTTTGATAGGAGTAGTTGGTAGGTGCTGCTAATTGGTCAGCTGTAAAAGATTTGTGTGACTCAATAAATGAAGTCACTGGGGCGGGTGGGTGAGAGGCAGGGAGAGAGGGAATTGGAGCTGGTAGTCACAGAGAGACCAGGGAGACACAGTGTAACAAGATGGAATCTGAAAAGAGAATGAAAATGTGTTCAGGAAGTGATTGAGTTAGGAGCAAAACACAGAGGTGTTAGATGCTATGCAAAGAGGGGGTAGGGTACAAGAAATTCAGGGATATACAAATTGAGTGAGACTGTCATTATTACGGCAGTAAAACACGGAGGTTACTTGTCAATCAGTTAGGTTCGGTGGTCCGTTATGTGATTAGACATTATGAAAATTAAGTGATTATGAAAATGAATGTCAATACTGTTCTAGTCCATATGGGTGGCCTGATATGTATTAACTCATTGATACCCCAGATAGATTTAATCCCGATATGACACATAAACATAATTTTATTTCCTACCTTTTTTGTGAGCTTGAGACTGTTGTGCAATTAATTCTAATGTCTATCATCGCTTTCTCTGTTATTTACAGTGCAGTATTGATTTTTTTATATGCATTTACAGTGCTACGAATGGGTGTTTAACTCTTCTCTAGCACTAGTAGAATTTTCTCCTTCATTTGCCGTTTATGGGTGTGAAAACATTTGCGGGCTTGAGGAATCATAGCAATTGAATATCGATTTGCGATTTTAGCCTTGCGAAAGTGACAGATCTAAGGCTTCTGGAGGCTGTAAGTTACAAATTTCATCAGTGCCATTTTTTCAAGGCCGTAACTCATAAGCCGTAACTCATAAGCAAAATAGCTTGCAAGCTCACTTACGGGCTTCTGGATCTCAAATTTGCTCAATTGAATATGGCCCCAGGTCAGTAGATATAATAACAGGAAAAAATCATAATAATTAATATTCCGTAACAGTGAAAGAGTTTCTTCGGTTTTCCAAGAACCTTAGCAGATCTGTATAAGCTGGTTGCAATTGGAGCTGGTAGTCACAGAGAGACCAGGGAGACACGGTGTAACAAGATGGAATCTGAAAATTGAATGAGAATGGGTTACGGAAGTGATCTTTCTTTAAAGAATACTGAGAACTGTAGCACAGCTATGTACTTATTATAATAACTACAAATTCCATTTGACCTGTGTTTTGCTCTTACTACATGCTCCTGAAAGTTAAACATTCCATTTAGTATATATATAGTTTTTGGGAGAAATATTTATTCCATGTTTTTCAGGTTGAAATTAGTTGGAATGTTACCACGTATAAAAAATAATATAAAAAATTGTTACTTAAAATATGGGATTGACTATTTATTAAACATCACAATGTTTTTGATATGCATCTATTAATTACTCACTATTGTCTGTGGCGAAAATTGCCATCAGAAACCTTCACACCTCATTACAGCCCTTGTAATAGCATAGTGAATTCCCCTCAATGTCATTATAAACTGAAAAAAATACAATATACTTACAAAGATACATATGTAATCTGCTTACCAATACAAACACAATATTTTTTGTCTATGGTTGTTCTTTATATTACTGTATAATGGTTCTTGGTTATAAGTTAGGACAACAAGGCTTCTCCTAGTCCTCCATTGCATTGTTAAATTATTATATATCACAACTGAAGCTTACAAATCCTCAAATACGCTATCATGTTGTTGTTTTTTTCTTAACTCCCCTAAACTATGTAAACTTCCTTACTGTGCACTTCTGAATGACTTTATTATAAAATATTTTATGTGTACATTTCTTTTTAAATATGGAATCTGGAGTCCAGACGTTAACGTCACTTCATAAATATGTTCTGAGCCTGGAAAAGTTGGTAAATAATGGTATCCCTGCTGTACATTATATAGGAAAATATTTTTCTTATTTATATTATATCAAAATGTGCAACTTGCAAGTGATTTGCGGGCTTGAATGTAATCAATTAGCCAAACCCATAGACGGAGCCAATGGAAGAAGAGATCATCATCATTACATCACTGAAAAAGGGAGGTTAGATTTCAAAGTCCTACGGGCTACAATTACGAATTGTGATTGGACCCACATTCCAGAATAATGCAATATTAATAAAGCCGTAAATATGATAATCTATCACATGCGAGTTACAGTATATGTATTAACACATTGATTGCCGGGATTGATATAACACAAAAATTATACATGAAATAAAGTATTTTTCCCTGGCCGACTTGCGGGCTTGAGAATGATGTGCCATTAATTCTAAGGCCTAACATCACTTTCCCTTTTAATATTATTACATTAGTGTGTTTATTTGCACTTAAAGTGCTATGTATTCGACTTTAACCCCCTTGCGGATCCTCTCCAGCACTCGTTGGGCTTTGGGCTACATTTGCGTGTTACAGGTTTGCTCGCGATTGACTTCATTGCAATTTAATAGCTAAATTGGAAACGTATTGGTTACAGGCTTGAAAGAACAAGGGATTTGCGGCCGTGAAGTTAAGCGTTGCTAATCCCGTAGGCTTTCTTCGGACTTGCTGTGTCTTAGCCTGTAAGTCGTTTAATAGCAGTAAGTCCTAAGAGCTACAATACAGGCTACGTTTTAACTCGTAGCCCAAATTTAATGGGGCTTCTTGTAGCTAACTATTTTTAAAAGCAGATATTTCAAATAACATCTTTCTATATAACTTCTTTGAGATGGAAGGGGCAACACTGTAAAATGATACATTTGAGATTTAGATCATCAATTGTATTTAATTATATTTAACCCCAAGGAAATAAAGTAATTTGGTATTGAAATACTGTAACTGCATCCCAATCAGCAGAGTAAGCTTTTTTCAAGAATTACTTATATATATATCACTCCTCAGAAGGCAGTTAACATTTTATGTATAGCAGCACCAGACAATAAAAAGCAATGTACAACACCTTTATTCCTCGTTCAGTTGCTAATAATGAGCAGGAATTTAACTTTCAACATTTTCCCAAACCAAGTAAATGAATTCCTTTGGATATCAGATCCATCCTTTAAATGGAAGTAAAAAACCACATAGATCCAAAATGTGTTCCTGGATTTTACAGATATTTTTCAGCGCAATAGTACATTATCTAAACTATGAGAACACACACCTTTAAAACAGACTATTATAATATTAAATGCACTTTATTTTTATTATTTTAGTGAGCTGTAACAGAGTAGCATATTTTCAAACAATAGAGGAAATCAAAATTCCAAGGTTCAGCTATGAGGTCTGTCTAAAGGCTCCATCGATTATTGATTTGATTTGTAAACACTATAATTTATAATGAGATTAGCAGGTGCATATATATGGTTATGGATTGAAAGAGAGAAGCAGTTGTGGGCACATTTGCATATCCCTGCCAAAGTTCCCAGAATGCAGTGTAATAACTGTATTTCTCAGAATTCTGGGCACGAAGCAAGTTTTTAAACTTGTTTTATAAATTCAAATTTGAACGCAAATGTACTATTTACTATATATATATATACAGTATATATACAACCACTGACCTAATTCCACCTGCTTATTGGGTGCCATCAGCTTGAACCTCAAAGGGGTGTCCGTGTCAGCACCTGTCCGGGGGCCTCACAGGGCTGTCCATGTCGCTGCCTGTCTGGGGATGTTGCGGGGCTGGCTCTAGCATTGCCTGTCTAGATTAGATGTGCCAGGCAGCATGCGTCAGGCTGCACAGACTGTTTATGTGCCGGTGTTCAGTGAGTTGCTGGTTTGTTTGTCCCTCCTGAGCCGTCATATGTATGTGATATATATACAGTACATATATAGTTGTGGTACTGCATGTTTTTGAGGGACGCAGTTGCGCACGACAGCTGCAGCACCACCCCCAGCTTAAATGAGCGCCGTAGGCCTACACGGCTCTCCTGATGCTAACAGACACTGAGTGACCCGCCTGGGGGTCAGGATGGCGGAGTCGGAATGGCAGCTCAGGAGGGACAAACAAACCAGCAACTCACTGCACACCGGCACATAAACAGTCTGTGCAGCCTGGTGCATGCACAGTCTAATCTAGACAAGCAATGCTAGAGCCAGCCCACGACATCCCCAGACAGGCAGAGACATGGACAGCCCTGTGAGGCCCCCAGACAGGCGCTGACACGGAAACCCCTTTGAAGGCTCCGGAGGTTCAAGATGACGGCGCCCAGTAAGCAGGTGGAAGTGGTTGGAGCGGCGGCTGTAGGAGCTGGGGATGGACCCGGAGGTGTACCCGGCACATATGCAGGGAGTGCTGGAGGAGGAAGAGAGTGAGTAAGAGAGGGGGGAGGCTCTCAAAGGCATTCTGGGGGCATACTGGTGAGGGGAGTGGAGGAAACTTAGAGAGAGAGGGGAGGGAGGGGTGGGAGACACAGGGAGGGGGGAGAATTAAAAAAAATTATAAAACCATCATGCCATAATTTTTGATGGGCAAGTCGCTAGTATATATATATATATATATATATATATATATATATATATACAGTATTTGTGGTCGGATCCCTCTCCCTGAATAGCTGGTGGTGTGGCCAAAGCTACGCTTTCTCGTCCTGCTGAGAGGGCCAAGGGATAGAATAAATGATGACAAGCTTGGAGAGGGGTGTGGGTGACATGAAAATGGAGTGGAGGTAAATGATGAGTAATGAGGGCTTTACAAAGGGGATATGGGATAGGGCTCCTACCACAATTCCAGTTAATTAAAACTGGTAATTTGGGGTTGGATACCTCTTCCTGAGTAACTGGTGGTGTGGCCAAAATGAAACTTTCTCTGACTGCTTAGAGGGCCAAATAGTCTGGAAGGTTCGCTGATTCAGCTTTGAAAGGTTTACGGGACTTCCGTTGGTTAGTAGAGAATCTATCTACTGAAACAGTGAGAGCTCCAGTGGCCTATGGCCTTAATTACATCCACTGGTGTATTGTTTTTGGAAGCCGATGAGGCTGCCCTAATACAGAATGAGTACTGTATACAATTAAATAAAAAATTAAATAAAAAATCACTATTACAAGTAATGATTAAATTGTAGCAACAGTAGTACACACAAGCTAGTGTGGTTGACGGCCCAAGCATTAATTGAAAAGACAGAGTTTTTGGCACCAATTTGAACACACACAAACCTCACTAGTTTTACTAACTGTAAGGTAAGTTATTATCTATATTCAGATAATAGGTTAGATAGAGTAGGTTAGAGTTATCACCACTCACTTTTTTACACTCACATTCTATATATGGGGTTATTTAACACATCATACCTTTCTCACCATTTTAGAAGTATTTACCATTATGTGGTAAATGTTTCAGGCTTCCTGTTTCACTTCATTATTCATTCCTATTCAGTCTATTTTCACCTATACTTTTATTGTTCCACTGTATTCTGTTATATTAAAGTTCAGTACTTTATATGCATGTTGCTATATTGAGGAGTAATTCACATTATTCACAGATTTTTTACTAAAAAGTTCACTACATTATATTTTTTACATTCTCATAATCTAATTGTTTCCAATCTACGTATTTCACAATCATTATTCTTTATCCACATTGTGGGTGTATTTATATGAATACTAGCGTACTGCCCGTCAAAAAGTGACGGCAATGAGATGTGTATGTTTGAAAAGTTGTTTAGTTATTAATATGCATATGGAATTGTAAGGTAGCTAATGTTGTTTTGTGTGTAGTACTGAAATATATAAAATAAATTAATAAATGAATATACTTTACCTATTTTGAAGCATTGTGTTGAAGAGCTGGCAATCTGTGTTGATGTTGCTGCAGCATTAGTGGTGTGGAGGTGCTGTGTAAGCGTGATGAACGTGTGCAGTGTTTTAGAGTGTGCGTGCGCGAGCCGAAACCGTTAGCGTAGTTGTGTACTTCCGCATTATCGTAAAATGGCGGGTAATGTGTGGTATGCATCTTAGCGGATCATCCGTACGTCGTTTAATGGCGGGTAATGTGTGGTATGCGTCTTAGCGGATTATCCGTAAGTGTTTTCCGTGGTTATAGTGCTGTAGCCTCGTTTTTGTTTTGTTCGGTCGCCATTTTTTCTTTCGCTTCGAAAATTTTTACAGTGTCTAAACTGTTTTCTTTTGAGCTAAATGAAGGTGTAACTTGGTTTTTTGAGGTCGTGGATGCTCCCTCTTGCTGTCGGTAAGCTTTTTATGCATGTGCTGTGTGTATTTATTGTGTTTTTGCTTTTTTCCTGTCCGCGTGTTGCGTCTGATTTTTGCGATGTCGTAATGTGTGGTATGCGTCTTAGCGGATTATCCGTAAGTGTTATCCGTGGTTAGAGTGCTGTAGCCTCGTTTTCGTTTTGTTCGGCTGCCATTTTTTCTGTTGCTTCGAGAATTTTTAGTGTCTAAACTCTTTTATTTTGAGCAAAATGAAGGTGTAACTTCGTTTTTTGAGGTCGTGGATGCTCCCTCTTGTTGTCGGTAAGCTTTTTATGTATGTGCTGTGTGTATTTATTGTGTTTGTATTTTTTTTCATGTTCGCGAGTTGCGGCAGTATTTTTTTGCTACGGTTTAACAGCGGTTTAACGGCTCGCCTTGCTACGCGAGGCTCGCCTGCAATGAGCGCCTGTGGCGCTCATTGCCAAAGTGCTACGGTTTAACGGCTTGCCTGCAATGAGTGCCTGCGGCGCTCATTGCCAAAGTACTACAGTTTAACGGCTCGCCTCGCGTGGCGCTCATCTCTAAGCCCGCTAAAGTACTATGGTTTAACGCCTCTCCTCGCTGTGCGAGACTCGCCGGGCGAGTCTCATCGCTAAGCCCGCTAAATCGTACGGACCGCACAAACCGCGTGACGACGATTCGTAGCAGGACAATTATAATATGTGATGTATTTGTATTTAATGGATAATGGATGCAAAGAATGTTATTTGCTAAACATTTATACTATCCCAATTTATATTACATTACCAGGGCAATATCAGTGTCATGGGGTGTTTTATACATTTTTATAAATTATTTATGTTTTAGACTTTATTATCTGTATTTTTGATTTAGTTGACATTGCTTCACGTATTTTAACTTTTTTATGATATAAGTGATACAGATTAATCATGAGATTGAATATATAATTATTGTTATTCTTATGTATATTATTACTATAACTTTTTATGCTATTATGTTGTAATATAGCTATTGAATATCCCTTGTAATGAATAGTCTGTGTATACCTAGATTTATATCTATACACATATGGACATACACAAACAAAAGAAAAAATATGTGTTTTACTCCTAGGGGATGCAATACTGAGAAAGTTGCTGAGAGCCGCAAAATGTGTTTATCCTACCATCACAATATAACTGGAATTTTTGTACCCGTCAACCACACTAGCTTGTGTGTACTACCTTTGCCACAATTTTCTCATTACTAGTAAAAGTGATTTTTTTTTCCATTGTTTATGTGGAACAGTATTGTCTATAATAAAGTCCTTCTTTAAATCTTACTCCTTAGAATTAAAGGAACAGCACCCCAACTACGGATCTCCCTGAATCGCTCATTTACAAGGCTCTACGCTTTTTCTGCCTCTGTCCTCAAGCCAGATCAATATCACACTTGTCCACCTTCAGCCTCATTCACTATCATTACTTAATTCACTGTTTAATTGTCACTAATCACTACTCCCAACTAACTGTATAATAAAGTCCTTCTTTATATATATGGGACTTTGTATGATCTATTTCCACGAATCACCGTTATTATTTACTTCATTATTTTTGTCCACATCCAAAAACAATAGTGGATGACCATACCACCAGACATCGACAAGAACAATCACACCAATGCTTTTATATACCTCATATATTTTGAGGGTATTCAAGGTGAGAGTCCAATTATTCAAGTAGCACAAATAGTGTTTACAATAGCTTACCTTTTGAATAATCTGCACTAGATAGTGGTGTGCTTTTTCCTACCCCCCCCCCCTCTTTCTTTTAGTTTATCAGCATACTTGATACGTTTGTGAACAGTATCAAACAAAGGAGAGCAGCCCCAAGATTTATATAGAATATATGCTGAATAATATATGACCATTGTAGTACATCTGAACTAAAACATTGGAAGGATCTGGAAAATCTGAGCGCTGGGATCCACCAGTTAAAAAACTTCTTAAACTTAAAAAAACATCTTACCGTATATACTCGAGTATAGGCCGAGTTTTTCAGCCCTTTTTTTAAGGCTAAAAAGGGCCCCCTCGGCTTATACTCGAGTCACTCCCCCTAGTATCTCTCTAACCCCCCCCCCCGTGTCTCTCTACCCCCTGTGTCTCTCTAACCCCCCATGTCTCTCTAACCCCCCCGTATCTCTCTAACCCCCCATGTCTCTCTAACCCCCCTGTGTCTCTCTAACCCCCCCTGTGTCTCTCTACCCCTCTGTTTCTCTTTCCCTCCTTCCTCATCCTCAACCCCCCTCCTCCTCATCAACCCTCTCCTCCTCATCAACCCCCTCCCCTCTAAATACCTCCCCCTCACTTACCTGCTTCTTCTCCGGCCTCTGCTCCATCTTGACCCCGGCGCGCATGTGACATCACATGCACGCCGCGTCATTAGCATATACCGGGTGCCGGCAAGCATCAAAAGATTAACTGTAGAAATGCAATCAGAGACATCCTGAGTCAATAAATAATCTGACACTGTTGTCAGTAACATCCTTTGTTCACCCTGCATCAAACAGTGAGTGTGATCTATATATGGAGCAGAGCAATCATCAGCTGGAATGCCAGATAAGTCTCAGATCCACAGGTGACCAATACCAAACCAGAAATCCAGTTGCCTATTAACAGGTGCTGTAATCAACAAGCTATATAACCTCATCCCCAATACGTCATGAGCACGTCTGAAACAGCATGGATCTCAACATAACAGAGAGATGCATGAGAATATGGATGCATGGTCACATCTGAGATACTATTGTTTGCACAGGAGTGGCAGAGAGGAATGTCTGGGAGTGAATGAGGGTGCGAGTGGTAATTTGATCCATGCTGGGCCAGAACCAAGCCAGGCAAGAGAATTAACACAGGCCATGCATGTATCATGGTGAAGGATCAGGGAGGAGAGAGAAGGAACAGAGGGATATAGGGGCACCTGCAGACAGGGAGCCTGTAAGGAAGATCGGGTCACCCAATGTATATAGGGAGAGACTCACATTAGAAAGGTTAACTGATGGGGAGGTTTATGAGCATTTTAGGCTGACCTGTGCCAGTCTTGGAGACCTCTATGCAGTCCTGAGTGAAGACCGTGAGCCTCGCGCATGTACCTATAGAACTCTAACAGGTATTACATGGATGTTATCCGCAATACACCTCCTTGCCTCTAGTAGTTTCCAGAACACCCTGAGCATAGCCACAGGAATGTCTCAGCCAAGCCTCTTAAATTGTTTGAGTATATTCCTCCATGCTATTGTTCTGAAAGCTACTAGATACATCAGTTGAAAGCTGATTTTCACCGATTAGGAGGTGTCCCTAATGTGCTAGGTGCCATTGATTGCACACATGTTGAATTGATACCTCCTAGAGAGCAAAAAGCAATGTTCAGAAATCTCAAACATTATCATTTTATCAATGTACACGTTGTTTGGGATACAAACTTGCGCATACAAAATATGTTTGCAGCCTTCCCTGGAAGTGCTCACGATGCCCATATCCTTCGTCAATCATCCACCTATGATTTGTTTGATTCCGTCCAAATTCCATCCAGTTGGCTACTGGGTGAGTACCCAGAAGTAATCTCAGGCAACCATATCTTACTAACACTGGAGACAATAACATATACATCATGTTTCCCTCTATTGCTCTAATGTTCACGTGTGCATAAGGGTGTAATAGTACCTGAGCCATAACATAATTGCTAATTGCTGTGGATAACCCTGTGTTAGCTTGCCCAAACAGTATGAAGTTCACAACAACATATACAATAAAGACCAATAGAATAATCATTAGGTATACGTTCATATGCTTTGACAAGCATCACAACATCCTATTAATATCCACATCTCCCATTTTGTTTACATCAGGTGATGCAGGATATGGGTGTTTGCCGTGTTTGTTGACCCCTGTGAGCAATCCACAAACACAGGCAGAGGAGAGGTATAAGACATGCCGGAATGTAATTGAGCGCACCTTTGGTGTACTCAAGATGCGCTTCACATGCTTACATTCCTCTGGTGGTGCTCTACAATATAGCCCAGACAAGTTTTGTCAGATCACTGTTGCCTGCTGTTGTCTGCACAATATAGCAATACAGTCCAACTGTCTGGGGGACATTGATGCGGCTCTGCTACATGGGGAGGAAGAGCTTTTACCTCGCCCTGTAGTGTATAATCTGCAAGGGTCACAACAACATGCCTGCATATTTCATAAGTACTTCACATGTAAGTACAAACTCAAAAAGAAATACCCATAATGTAGCTTGATTATACATAACTCATAAAACTATTTTCTCCATCCCCATTGATGCACTAATGATAAACAATGAATACACTAGAACATGCCATGCTATAAGTTACAGGTAAGTACACATTCCCATACAAATCATAAGTACTGACAATTCAAAACATCAATAGCATAGATAAATATAGGGGATTATATATCCCACAATGTCAATGTATATACGCCCCAAATTTGTATATGAAAATCTCAACACACTATAGACCAGTGAAGTTCACATCATCTGATAATGAAAATCCACATATAATAGGGATCAATAGAATTCATATCAATCTGGAAATAAGAACATACTTGCAGATATGTAACAAGAATATATATACTGCATGAAATCAAAATCTGTGATCACTAATCATATTTTAACTCAATGTTGAAAGCAAAATTATTACAGTGGATAATTTGTGACTCAAATAATCACATCATATTGCCATTACAGAACTGCTGCCATGTGTAAACTCATCATTTAACAAAGTAGACAAAAAACAACAGCATGTACAGCAACAGAACAACTTCTACATCAATGTAGCGCTACCTTTCAACTTCATTAATACATCCCATACGTATTGGGTAAGCGGTCCAAACAGATACAGATCCACAGCGCACGTGTCCTTGTAGATGATCTCGGGCCACGTCCAAGGTAAAACAGCACATGTAGCTCTCCAATGATGCAATAATGTGTAATAGGTGTGATATTCCTATATCATTATTAATTAGAAATATCCTTTCTCATCATCTGCCAGATGAGTAGCTTGTTTCATATGTTAGGACATAGTCAAAACATTGGTTTGAAATTACAAGCATGTCTTGGTATGTGATGAAGTAGGCACTCATATAGCATGTGTAATGTTCATATTAACATGTTCCTTGCATGTTTCTTACAGATTGCAAAGATGTGTTATATTCCTTACAGTCAGAACAATGAATGATGGTGACCATCCCGACATTCCATGACTATGCTATTGTCCCACTGCATCATATGTTCCTGTGCCATAATCGTTCATGTGTTGCTTCCAGTGAGGTATGCAATTCTTACTACTGATTAGCTAATATACAGTATGTACAGCTTCAATTGCAGACTACAATGCAGATGTCATGTGACATATGTCCCATGATGTTCCTTGCATATCCACAGCATGTCTATGCTCACACATTCTACATAGATTTATATGTACCTATTGCTTTAGACATGCTATTCTCTTCTCTGTTTGGACTATCAACGAAGAGTACAAGATATGGAAGAAAAATACTCCTTTCTTGTATGACCTTGTGATGGATGACACATGCTCTTGAGTGGCCAAGTCTAACAGTGCAGTGGCTCCCTGATGTTACCATGCCAGAAGGAAAGGATTATGCTCTACACTGGCTCGTACTCGGCACTCATACATCTGATGAAGGCTGCATCAAACTTCCTCCCAGATCGCTTCTTCAGTGCTGATGTGACCCTCCATGTACATATGGGGAAGAGTAACTCTAGGCTTGGAACATAACTGTTAATGAGGTTACCTTAATCTTCAGTTATGCATATGAAACAACAGATAATAGAGATGCTCATTCAGATAACAGAATTCCCATCAAATTGTCCGGTGTGTTGTGAGCAAATCTCTTGAATAAATTAGAACAGACTGATGTTGTCCTGGTCAGGTCCCCATCTGAGTGTCCAAACTTAGTTATAGAGAGGCTGCTCTTATAGCAGA
Organism: Discoglossus pictus; assembly: GCA_027410445.1. Taxonomy (NCBI): domain Eukaryota; kingdom Metazoa; phylum Chordata; class Amphibia; order Anura; family Alytidae; genus Discoglossus; species Discoglossus pictus. Next base: position 255,852,162 of record CM050164.1, on the reverse strand, counting down.
TTAGCATTATCAGAGAACTGACCTTTTGAGGTTATAACATTAACTGATTAAACACTTATGTATACTGTATATATATATATGGTCCTAAGACCTCCTCTTATGCAGAACTGGGTCCCCACCTTCTGTGCCAGTGCCCCATCTCACTCTTCCAGATCTCTGTGGTGTTGGAGCGTGGGGTGCCACTACGTTGGGTGGCTGGGGAGCAGATTGAGATGGTGGTGAGGTGTGAGATGAGGATGCTGCCGTCTCTGGTTGCAGTTGTGCAATTGAAGGCTGGAGAGTTATGACCTGCCTTTTGGCTACTTGGATGAGTTGCTGTCTGTCCCGAATCACCTGTTCCTCATATCTCTCCATCCTTCAATAAGAATAGACATAAGACATTTCTAAGTTATGCTTTATGTATATGATGCAATTTCATATACTATAGTTAAGTAAACTCATTTAAACACAAATCACATATTTACTATTGGCTCTACTTACTATTTCAGGAATTATCCAACATTTATTGTCACACATTTTTTCACACACAACAAGAGATTTTATCAATGTACGGTATACAGACACACACACACATATATATACTAGCGATTTGCCCGTCAAAAAATGACGGCAATAAAATTGTAAGGTAATGCTGTTTGATCGAGACATTAATTTTGTTGGTGGTCCAAGATCCTTCGGCGCTCATTGCCTTTGGCGCTCATCGCGTGGCTCGCAATGAGCGCCTTCAGCGCTCATTGCGAAGCTGTTGTATTTTTTTTTGTTTATTGTGACTTTTTGGGTTTTTTTTTGTGTATATTTGTTTTTGTATGCTAATGAAATAATTAATACATTAATAAATTAATATACTTTACCTGTTTGGAAGTAGTATATGCAGGAAGCATTGTGCTGAAGAGATGACAATCTGTTTTGATGTTGCTGCAGCATACAATGTAGGTTTGCAGTGTTGTGGAGCTGAGGTGTAAGTGCTGATGATTTAGCGTCCTTGTTAAGAGTGTATGTTGTACCTCGTATGGATTTTTTTTTAAATCCGTATGTGCTTGGTGGTGTTTTGCGTCTTTAGTGTCCTGTAGCCTTGTTTCGTTTTTTTCGGCGGCCATTTTTTCTGTCGCTTAGGGGATTTTCGTGTGTCTAAACTCATGAATTTGGACTTAAATTGAGGTGTAACTTTACTTGCCGAGGTCCTGGGTGCCCCCCCCCTTGCTGTGGGGAAGTTTTTTATGTATTTTTTGTGTGTATTTATAGTGTTTTTAATGTTTTTAGGTGTGCGTGGTTCGGCCATTAAGGTTATATTTTTGCGAGGTCCTAATGTTTTTTTTTCTAAGTCCTGCGTCTCGTATTTTTTTATGCTAAGTCCGTAAATTTTCCTTTCTAAGTGTTGCGGTTCGTATTTTTTGTCTGTAGAGCCTCCACATCCGCAAATTGAAAATCTCTTGCTACAAAAAGTTCCCTTGACAAAGCCTTATATTGACTCTGGATGTATTTAAAAAAGGTAATCATATCCCCTCGTAGACGCATTTTTTCTAGCGAAAATAAATTTAGTTTCGTTAGTCTTTCTTCATAACTTAATGAATAATAGAGAACAATATGGTATAGGTATGTTTAGTGCAGAAAAGATGTGAAGAGCCATGTTTCAGCTTTACTTCTTGGTCTGTAAGGATCATGTAACAGTATTACAGCCCCCTCCTAAGGGCTTGTATCCTTCTGGATCCTAACGACATTGGAGTCTGATGGCATCTCCAGCCAACTGGTGTAACAGGGAATCCAAGGGGCAATTCAAAGAACCTAACTGACACTACTCCCAGCTGTGGTATGGCTGTTTCTGTTCCTATCACAGGTTGGGTAGGAAGTGTGAATTCAGGAACTAAGGGCTGCTTCTCCCAAGGTATACAATGGGTATATAAATGCGTATGTGTTTACAAGTCATGTGATCATGGTAATCAGTTTTGTTCAGATAACACTGTATACCAATGAAATGCAATATTAGTGTGGCTCAAACATTTCATATGGAGATAGTGATAGTACTCCTGGCCAACTGATTGTGGTCACAGTGAACCAGTCCTTGTGAAATTACCCATCTTTACTAATGGTCATGGCAGGTAATTGTCCATGACCAATCCACTTTGGTTAGCCCTGCTCGTGGATGAGGATACATTTGTTTATTGATACAGTAAAAACATGAAACACTGCACTATAAATACAGTTATTGCTAGATTTTTATTCTCCTCTTTTTTGTTAGGATTTGGACTATCATTTTGGAATTTTTTCAGATGTTTTCAGAACACAATGTATGTGTGTAATCTAATTGGATTACATAATCCAGGAGTTTTTTCATCTGCCTAGTTGAGCAGATAAAGACCAAATGTAAGTACTATGAGCATTACTAGTTAATTCTATAAAATGATTAATTCTATAAAATGTATGATGAGATATCTATTCATCAGATTATGGTTTCTGTGATGTACTGACCACATGTGACTCTAGTTGATGCTAAACATCATTATCAAAATACAGTATTACTGTATAGCTGTACATTAGTCCTTTTTTTCAGAGCAGTCTCTTGCCCTCTCGGATCCTCACACCCATAATAGTTAAATCCTCACCCATAATATTAATGGATGGGCGTGTATATTTCAAAATGTGTTCTGTGTCTTAAATAAAGAATGATATTGTTATAATGTTATCTATGAAAGCTCCCTGGTTTTGGCTAGGAATAGTTGTGAAGGCAATCACTATGCAAATCCAGGCAGCAAACATATCTATGTCATAATTTTACTGAATAAAATGTGTCTCTAATACCTTCTGTTAACACTGATTCTGATTAACAGTCACCAAATAGATTCAGAGTGATTAAAAATCCAATAGAGAGTACATGTAAGGGTGTGCCCTTTTCAACATATGCAGATACAGTCTCTGTAGGACTGCATGTGCAGTAACATGTACTAGCTTATGCTGGACCATGTCTCATCAGCATGTTAACAACTATTGCTGAGAAATGGTCACAGCAGAATGGTAAGTCTGACATGCTACACAGCAGATTCAGCAGAGCATATGTACTCATGAGCTACTGACGGTAGCAGGATTACATAGCTCATAATCTGTGTGATACAGTATTCCACCATTTACTGGTGACAGCAAAAAGAGGCCCACCTCCAACACCCGCAACAGCAATGACGTTAGACTTTACAGCATGGGTATACCAAAGATTGGCCTTGATGGAGATCATTTTGCTGTTGCTCCATGTGCCTCTCCACAGACTTCATGTGTGTTTGTGGGCCTTCCTGAACAGCTTGAACACTGAGACTGTTGTACAATCAATTGTAATGCATTTCTATGCTTTGTTGTGCCTTTAAAGTACAGTTTTGTTTGTTTAATTGCTGTTATAGCTTTAATAAGTGTTTGAAAAAACCCTTGTGAGTCCTATTTAGTCTCTGCCATATTTGTGACAGAAACTTTGTTTCAATTGTGGATTAGACTTTATTTGCGATGTAGCGCTCCGGGTCTAATAGAATATTGATTTGGTCTAACTTGAAGTATTTGAGCTGTGCTAAAATCAGTGGAGTTCTAAGGCTGGTTTTGCGCCTTTGACTGGCCTGTAGTGAATGTGGTGGGAAACAGACAAAGGGGTCAGACACAGGGGTCAGAGAGTGGGGAGCGGCTCACAATGAGCTCCGAAGGTCATCATTGCGAACCATGAAAGTTGCGGTTTGCCAAGGCCTGCAATAAGGCGCTCATCGCAAGGCCTGTAAAGTAGACGGGGGGAGAGACTCGCGATGAGCACCCAAGGTGCTCAGATTTTGTGGCAAACAGCATTGCCAGGCTTAAAATTTTATTGGCATAATTTTTGACGGGCAAGTTGCTAGTGTATTATATAAAATACTTTAAATTTGGTGGCCAATGAGCTTCATGAACAGAAAATGAAAGACAATTATATACAATCTGCTGATTATAAATAGTTATTAATCTATAAATTGTAACATATCTTTATGAAGAAATTAAGTCTTCATTAACACTATTTTACATTACAAATGCAGATGAGTAATAGGCAACCTGGGCTGAAATAATTTTAGAATGATTAACTGCAATAACTTCATAATTTTTTAATTACGCTGAAATATATAAAAGTTGTTTCTGAACCAATCATAAATAACAAAATATATAAGATAAGACTCATTCAAGGAAACACAGTCTACAACGAACTACACTCGACCAAATTACACAGGAGAGCATCTTTTTTTTACACATTTGTTTACTGTATATAATTATTAAATCATATGTCTACTCTTAAAAGACAATTAAACTGACTGTATTTTGCTTCTGACTTGATAAAGAGGGGTTTAACTTTCCAAAGCTTGTCTCTCTAAATAAAATGTTTGTCCACTAAAAAAAGGTATTCCTTTATTTTGCAATACTCTGAATATTCATCTGGATTACTGGACTTTCACAGCTACTCCATGCTTCATAAATTCAGTTTATGTAAGAAGCTGAAACAAAGTCCTACCTAATCTCTACAATGGTATTCCTTGCATCAGAATGATCAGGCCCATGGAAGCTTGTTTCTCTCCAGTTCAATTAAAAGTTTGTGTTTTTAATGTTTAATAATAGTATACTTCTGCTAAACTCAAAAAACACAGTGTATGCCACAAGATCCCCAATCATTGGCTTCAAGCTGTGTTACACAAATTATATTACAAATTCATCAGGGGGATACATTCTATTTCCTTGTAATGTTCTTGTTTGAAGATTGAACAAAACACATAAAAATAGCAGAGGCCTTCAAATACTTTATAGAATAAAATGCAAACTCAAAAAGTAAAATATAGTTAAATAATCAAATGTATAGCATTTCTAGCCTTTGTGTCTTTGCAATGCACCCATGATGTGTTCCCATTAGTTTAACCATTTCAAGCATTATTTTACATTACATACATTTAACCACTCTGTTTGTACCCTACCATCGACTGCTTGATCTCTAGGGATGGCATGCATGCTGTACACCCTGGGAGCCAGATTGCTACACATAACGGATCACTGTGCCCTTGAATCAGAGGGATCGGACCACCCCGGGACAATGCAGGTGCCCGGCACAGGCTTGGTACATCCAGCCTGTATCGGGAGACCGGGAGAGACATATCTCCCACCTCCTCTGTGTTACCACCTTAAGCTTCATGCTGCAGCTATCAGAATAGACAGCGATCAGTGGCAGCCCATGGTCTTTACTAGAGAGCCTCAACTACAGTAGGAGGATGGCCCGCTCTGAGGAACCAAAACATAGTAAGGGGTTCTATTTAACATCCAAGCTGGGTAAAATTCAGCTGGCTTGATTGGCACAGCTTATTAAGGCTGGGCTTCCTTTTAATGTGCACTTAGCCTTACAGTCTGCTCATATACCCCAGTGGGGATTCCTTTACTGTTGGGGAGTCCCCCTTTTTTCCAACCTCAATGTGCCTTTTATCTTTTGTTTAGGCCTTGGGGGTCTTATACACCTTCTGGATATATATGGTCTGTCTGTTGATTATTCCAACATGGCGGCGACAGCCTGATGACGCCCTTTGCAAATCTTGTCAACTACTTGTTCAAGCTGTTCTTATATAGAACGGTATATGCCTCTGGAGCCATCTTATTGCTATATTGCTAGGATATTAATTTCTAAACTTTCCAGCTCAAACGCAGCTTTGCTTTCAAACAATCTTACAGCTGAATGAAGACCCAAAATATTATGCTATGGTCTCTTCCAAATCGTAAATACGAACCCTCAACCACGATTGGGATTCCAGAAACAATTAGTGCCTGATTTGAGATCTGGATAAACCACACGCTACAATCATGGACAAGTCTAAGAAAAACACTCAACCCAAAGGCATTACTGATTATTTTAAAGCACAAACCCAAGGCCACACTCTCCTACCTGAATCCACAGCAGACTCCAAAGATCAACACAGCAACCCTACCCAATCTGCAAAACATAGAGATCTTACCCAGGCATGATTTGAAGCATTGCTTCAAGCACATCTATCAAATGCAGTAAAGGAAATTCAGCAAGACATCTCGGATCTGGGCCAACGCACAAATGCCTTAGAAAATATCACAGATCAAATAATTGATACGCAAACCAACAACAGATCAGATAATAAACAAAATAAAGCCTGCATAATATCAATGGAAAACAAAAGCGAGGGCCACGGGCGAGGGCCTCAGTTGCTGGAATGGAGCGCCAAAGGCGCTCCTTGCCAGCAACTGCGACCCTTGCAAACTTTACGTCGCAACGCAAACAACACGACTCACCAACTACGACCCTCGCAAACTTTACCTCGCAACGCAAAAAACATACGAGACACGTTTACCACACATTACGACCTCGCAAAAATCGTCCGCAACTCACGAACATGACAAAATTCAAAACACAATAAATACACACAGCACATACATAAAAAGATTACCTACAGCAATAGGAAGCATCCAGGACCTCAAAAAACAACTTACACCTTCATTTAACTAAAAATTAAAGAGTTTAGACACTAAAACATTCGCTAAGCAAGAGAAAAAATGGCCGCCAAACAAAACAGCACTCTAAACACGCAAAACACCACAATAAACTTGCAAAACACCACAAACGACCTACGGATATTCCGCTAAGACGCATACCACACATTACCCGCCATTTTACGCCAATGCGGAAGTACACAACTACGCTAACGGTTTAGTCTCACGCACGCACACTATTACACTGCACACATTCATTACACTTACACAGCAGCTCCACACCACTAATGCTGCAGCAACATCAAAACAGATTGCCGGCTATTCAACACAATGCTTCAAAATACGTAAAGTATATTCATTTATTAATTGTATTATATATTTCAGTAGTATACACAAAACACCATTAGCTACCTTACAATTTCATTGCCGTCATTTTTTGACGGGCAATTCGCTAGTATCTATATAATATTTTGTATTTTCCTCATATAAAGGGACTTTGAAGGTGGGAGCTTTTCCTTTCCTCTGGTACAATTGTGCCCTTAGTGTAATATTGAGGATCATAGTTAATGTTGCTGCCTAATATGTTTGTTATGTCTCATGTTTTGATTTACTGTATTTCTTCCCACTCTGTTCAGTATCCGGGGTTCTCACCAGCTGACTCTCCACTACCTCCTGTCCCTCCTTTTCTATGACTCTCCTATAAGGTAAGATGGTAGATATGCTTTTAACATTCCTATCTCACAATGTCAAGGGTTTTACTTGCCATTTAAGAGATCTAAGGCCTTTCTCTCATACAAACACCTTCGTCCCTCAGTGATTTTTTTTTACAAGAAAGGCACTCTGCCCACAATAAAATTCCAAAATATATGCATAAACACTATCCTACTTACTTTGCCTCCAGCCAGCCCTCCAAAACAGCCGGAGTTGCTATATTAATCCATAAAGACTTCCACTTTTGTATTGAAAATCAATACACCGACAAGGAAGGTAATTTCATCATTCTCAAGGTAACTTGTTGGTGTTAAACTCTCTCTAATTTCCTTTTATTCCCCAACAATTAGTCCTCATATAATTTTTATTAAGCTATTACAATACATTAGGTCAGTGGATGTGGTTAGAATAATTTTGAGATGAGACCTAAATCTTGCCATTAATCCCCACCTGGATAGGTTGACCCAGGGCCAAGGTGACAGATTCTCAAATAACCTCACCCGAATAGACTCCTTACTTAAGGAAGTTAAACATAGTGGACGCCTGGAGATAGCTGCACCCTAATGATACAGAATATAGATTTTATTCACCGGTTCATAACTCTTATTCCAGAATAGACAACATTATCATGCAGTCTTCTCTTATCGATCAATTAAACAAAGCTGAAATTCATCCCTATACATGGTCTGATCATTCGTCAGTTACTATTTAGTTAGCCTTAGGCCCTAACGCCCATCAACCTTTTACTTGGAAGCTGAACGAGATGTTATCAAACCCAAGGTTTAGAGACCATATTGCACAAGACATTGATGTAAAGCCTATATAAGGGGCTGATGTATAAAATTAACCTCCACACATAAAAAGCAACTCCACCCCAAGGAAATAACCCTAAGGAAAGAATTAACAAGCCTAGAAAAGATTAATCAAAAGAACATAATAAATAAACATACAATTTTTGCAACAACATTTTCAATTTATTTGGCAAACTTTTTATAATAAATATCTAGGGGTCAATATTACCTGCCCATTATCGAACTTAAATAAAGCAAATTACACACCTTGATATAAGGCGATGGAACAAAATTATGGAATGTGGTCCGAATATAATATCTCCTGGCTGGGCCGTATAAATTCAGCTAAAATAAATATTTTACCCCGAATTTTATATTTATTTTGCTCACTTCCAATAACAATTAACCTTAAAGAACTATAGAAATTTTAACTCCAAACGTTTAAATTTATCTGGCATAATAACTCACAAAGAACTTCAAAAACAATCACGTTTAGACATAAAACTAAAGGAGGCCTTTCATGTCCAAATTTTAAACTATATTATAAAGCAGCCCAAATCTATTTTATCCCCATAGCCCACTCTGTTTACCACCATGCTCTATGGGTCTTCATTGACAATTTCTGGATGTCTCCATACTTGCAGCTGGGGACATGAGTCCTTTCTCAAAACTTTCTCCCATTGAAATTGGGCAAATCATAAGTACGGTCTAATGCCAAAATTCTCTACTCTCACTCCCATAATTCCCCAACCGCAATTTACCCAGAATATGTCTACAAACTCTGTAACATGGTGGAGAACAAATTGGTTACTAAGAGTAGGTTCATGGTATAAGGACAATTAATTTCTTACATTTAAACAGATTAATAACCTTTTCCAAATCCCTACACAAGAGCTATTTACCTACCGTAGAATTAGGCATTTTATCCAGACCCAAGAACAAATTTTGGTTAAACCAAAATCTTCTTGGTTAATACGAATATGTCATAAAGCCCGTCTTACAAAATTAATTTTAAGCCTTATCTATGATTTACTTAATGTAGACCAATCTGCAGTAAAATCCAAATATATTGGTAGATGGGAAGGTGATTTAAATTTCATATGGGAACAAGATATTGGGGAAGATTCGTGGGTTAATCTCACGAGAGGTTCACTCAACAGTAGCTTGTTAGAAACTTCCATTAAAGTCCTACATAGAATCTACCTCACCCCAGCTAAATGTCATCAATGGAAGCTCACTCCAAGCCTTAAATGCTTTTGGGAATGTGGGGAGGTAGGTACTTTCTTTCATACTTTGTGGTTATGTCCGCGAGTGACTCACCTTTTGCAAAAGGTGTATGAGGTGGCCTCAGACATATTTGATCTCTGGATCTTACCAAAATCAGAAGTTAGCATTCTGGGACATCACATACCCTCTCTTACCATACCCCAAAATAAACCGATGCAATTTATAATGCTATCTACCAAAAGTCATATTGCGCGACAATGGAAGAAGGCCTCTCTTCATTTACATCTGGTTATTAATTACATAAACTATATAATACTTATATATATAAAAGACTTCCCCACCTTCTTAAAGATGCTTTCCCAATCTTTCTTAACATTTGAACCCCATGGCTGGAATCCTAACATAGTATTACTATATCGTAATTTTAACCCACATAATGAAGGATCAAAAGTTTGTGGGTTCGACATGACGGGTTGGCTGGCGGGAGGCCAGGACCAGAGGCAGTGGTTTGAGGTAAGCTTTAAAACCTGAAAACAACTCTTTTTTTTCCTGAGACAATAATAAAGTGTTATAAAGGTAAATTCCTCCACCTTTCACTTGTTGTCTATCTATTAGTCTTTTGAAAGTAATATTCCAAAATAGAAGAAAAACAAAACTGGATATGGGTGTCTTATTATTAATATTTACAGTGCAATATTAGCACATTAAGCACTTTATCATTCTTGTAGGAAAACCTGGAATATATACTAATACAGCACTATTTGGACCACTTTGTCCAATCCTCCTCATTCATTATAATACCACTTTGATTACTGTGCATACTAAGTTTATTTAGCCAGCAGAGGCATAAATGTAATCACAATTGGTAGCCCAAGCGTCATGTGTTACAGTTTTTAAGATTTTGTTGATTTTAATATTATTATTGAAAGCTAAGTTGTATTGGCTATTATCGACTTTACCAGGTTCCTAGGTGTGCACCATTACAAAGGGATCCACTTTCCTTTTTTTTTGTACTTAGTATCTTAGTGCTGATCCCAGGTAGCACCCTGTGTAATAACTAGTATTCAGGGGTATATACTTAGAAGCATTAAATTTTTTCTTTTTTTTTTTTGCATCTGTAGGGCATTCTCAAACGGAAGGTGAGGGAGTGCAAGGTCTCTAACATCCACCAGCTCCGTGATGTCATCATGAAGGAGTGGAAGAGGACTCCAGTGGCAACCGGTGAAGCTCTAGTGAACTGCATGCCCATAAGGGTTAAGGCAGTACTGGAAAATAATGGTGGCCACACAAAATATTGATACTATGGGCCCAATTTGGACATTTTAACTTAGGGGTGTACTCACTTTTGTTGCCAACAGTTTAGACATGAATGGCTGTGTTGAGTTATTTTGAGGGGACAGCAAATGTACACTGTTATACAGGTTGTACACTTACTACTTTACATTGTAGCATAGTGTCATTTCTTCAGTGTTGTCACATGAAAAGATATAATAAAATATTTACAAAAATATAAGGGGTGTACTCAATTTTGTGAGATACTGTATATACACACACACACACACACATATATATATATATATATATATATATATATATATATATATATATATATATATTGTCACAAAGTCAGGCTGACCTACGTATATATTTTAGAAGGAAGATATGTCAGCACTAGGCTGATTAGGTCCATTAGTCCAGTGCTGACAGAAGTAAAGAAATTAGATGCACCTGAAGTGGAGCACACTATTTAATCCCCAGGAACAAACAGCCAAGGAGAGGGAGTCTGGGGGAAGTAAGAGGACAGACACAGGAAGCATCGGTGCTGGAAGCTGTGAGAGACAAGCCAAGGAAGCTACTGTTTGGAAACATGTCCTATCTGGTGAGGACCAGTGCTGCAGACTGAAGCCTCCTGCAAGGCCGAATACAATTACTATAAGGTCAGAAATTACTTTTGTTCTTCATGCCCCAGGGAAAAGGCTGAGTGTTGGACCGGTTAATTAGCTGTAGGTTAATTTTGCATATAAGGGTCCCTGCGGTGAAGCATATAGGAGAGAAGGGCGGGCCCTATTCTTCATCCACGGTTACTTATTTAAAGACGTGGAAAAGACTTCGGATACTATAAGAGACTATCTGTATCCTGGCCACAAGCTGGCACTATAAGAGACTATTTGTAACCTGGCCACAAGGTGGCACTACACCACCTATAAGAGACTATTTGTATCCTGGCCACAAGGTGGCACTACACCACCTATAAGAGACTATTGGTATCCTGGCCACAAGGTGGCACTATCCCTCACAGCAGAGACTTCTGCTGGAAGTAAAACTGCATTCATTTGTTTTCTTTTTGTTACATAATTTCTCCGGAGCAGGGAAGCTGCCCGGGTGTAGTCAGGGTGTTCCGGTATGTGAAGTAAGAACCTATACGTGGATTTTTATTTTTTTCTACTTCTCATCCTTGTTTATGTGACCTACCAATAAACAAGTCTTCTGCATCTAAAATCTGTATTGCTGAACAAAGACTTCTTGTGGTAAACGGCCATCCTTGTCACAATGTGTATATATATGTGTTATATGTATATGTACTTTTATATATATATATGCAGTACATATATATATGTCACACACAACAGTTGTCAAACTGCGAGACGTTGTCACGCTTTGTGAGGTGCGTACGGCTTGCGAGCCATGCAAAGCGAGGCGTTAACGCGTAGGACTTAGCCGATGAGCGCCGAAAAACAAGGGACTTAGGAAAAAAAAAATACGAGACACGGGACTTCGAAAAAAAAAAGATACGAGACTATGTAACTATATGTAACTGTGAGACGCAAAAAATTACGAGATTAGCGGCCGAACAAAAAAACTGAAAAACACACTAAATACACACAAAAAAATATTGTCAATCATGGGGGTCAATATAGACTCCAATAATCCCTTAATTAACCCTGTCACTCATAGGGTTAAATACAGACACCCATAAGCCCTTAATTAACCCTGCCACTCATGGGGGTCAATACAGACCCCCATAATCCATTAATTAACCCTGTCACTCATAGGGGTCAATACAGATACCCAAAAGCCCTAATTAACCCTGTCACTCATGGGGGACAATACAGACTCCCATAATCCCTTAATTTACACTGTCTCTCATAGGGGTCAATACAGACCTCCATAATCCATTAATTAACCCTGTCACTCATAGGGGTCAATACAGACCCCCATAAGACTTTAATTAACTCTGTCACTCATGGGGGTCAATACAGACCCCCATAAGACTTTAATGAACTCTGTCACTCATGGGGGTCAATACAGACCCCCATAAGCCACTAATTAACCCCATCAGTCCAATAGGGGTATATATAGACCCCTATAGGACACTAATTAACCCATGTAATAACACTATAAGTGCCCTGAGGCTTATCCAGGACCCACATAACACAAAGTGTAAGCACTAAACTATTAACCCTAACTATAACCCATTAACCAAACCCTGGGCCTATTTCATCCTAACAGTACACATTTAACCCTAACAGTACCTATCTAGCCCTAACTGGGCCTATTTAACCCTAACTGGGCCTAACAGGCCCTCATAAGCCTCTATTTAACCCCATCAGTCCCATAAGGGTATATAAAGACCCTCATGGGCCAGTTAGAACCCTAACATTAACCACATAAGTGCAATGAGGGTCCTCAAGGACCCTCATAACACTAAGTACAAACACTACACTGCACTATACCCCCCAATAAACCATTAAATCTAAACTAAACCCCTTCTACACTAACCTATTAACACCTACACTACCTACCTACTCTACCTACCTACTAATAAACCCCCCAACCCACTAATTAAAGAAAATAATAAAACTTAAGTCACAGAAAATAAAAAAAGCTACATTAAAGGAAATAAAAAAGCTACATTACAAAAAATAAAAAAACTACATTACAAACAATAAAATACCTACATTACAAAAAATAAAAAAGCTACATTACAACCCCCCCACTACAGAAAATAAAAAAAATATTACACACCTGAAAAGGAAATACATCCAAAATATATACATTACACTACAATACAATACAATACAAATACATACATACCCCCTATCTAAAGACATACTGTACATACCCCCTATCTAAAATACATACATAGAGACTTTTCCGCAAGAAAATTGCCAATGGCGCCTTCTGATTGTCTCAAAATGCTGTCAATCAAATGTCAGTCAATCAGAAGGCACCATGGTGTAAGCCAATCAGAATGGGATACACCCCAATATCCCAATCTGATTACTAATGCACCTGTAAATCTTTTTTCAACCAATCAGAAGGCTCTATTGCCTTCAGCCAATCCCAATGGAATACACCCCCCCTGGGTGATTGCCTGGAGGCATCTGCGTCTTCTGATTGGCTGCAGTCTAATTGACAGTGACAACAACCATTCTGATTGGCTCACACCTTGGCGCCTTCTGATTGGCTGAGATTTGATTGACAGCCATTTCAGCCGATCAGAAGGTGCCATTGCCAATTTTCTTGTGGAAAAGGCTCTAGGTGCCTAATTAGCGTCGGGGAGCTCCGCAAGTGCGGAGCTCTGTTAATTTGTTTTTTTTGGGGGGTTTACAGCGCAGATTCTGCCAGGGCCTACCCGGGGTAGAAGAGGAGGAGCACAGGGACATCGCGGTGAGGTAAGTTTAATGTATATTTTGTTTATTATATTTTATTTTCTGTGTGTATATGTTGTACTAATGTCAAGTTTATTTTTAACAGGGGCCGCGCCGGAGAAGAAAATAAGAAGGACGGGGACATGCTGGAAAGGTGAGCTGAATATTTAGAATATTTACAATGTTTATTTTTACTATGTACTGTTTTGTACTAATTTTTTTTTCCTAGGGGGGCCATCTGAAGGGACATCTGCAAAGGTAAGTGGTCTTAATTATTCTATTTTAGGTTAGATTTAAGTTTTTTGTATCTAGATAGGATTTAATGTACCGTATATACTCAAGTATAAGCCAAGTTTTTCAGCCCTTTTTTAAGGCAAAAAAGGCCCCCTCGGCTTATACTCGAGCCACTCTCCCCCCTGTGTCTCTCTAACCCCCCTGTTTCTCTCTAACCTCCCCATGTGTCTCTAACACCCCCGTATGTCTCAAACCCCCGTGTGTCTCTCTACCCCCCGTGTCTCTTTCCCAACCCCCCTCCTCGACCTAAACCCGCCTCAACCCCCCTCCTCCACCTAAACCCCCCTGAATACCTCCCCTCTCTCCCCTCACTTACTTGCTTGTGCTCCGGCCTCCGCTCCTTAACCTGGCGCCGGCACGCATGTGACGTCACATGCGCGCCGCGTCATTAGCATATACCGGGTGCCGGCACCCGGTATATGCTAATGACGTGGCTGGCATGTGACGTCACATGCGCGCCGGGTCAAGGAGCGGAGGCCGGAGCACAAGCAGGTAAGTGAGGGGAGAGGGGAGGTATTTAGGGGGGTTTAGGTGGAGGAGGGGGGTTTAGGTTGAGGAGGGGGTTGGGGTTGAGGGGGATTGAGGGGGGTTGAGGTTGAGGATGGGGGTTGGGGTTAAGGAGGGAGGTTGAGGATGGGGGGTTGAGGAGGAAGGTGGAGGAAGGTTGAGGATGGGGGGGGTTGAGGAGGGAGGTTGAGGAGGGGGTTGAGGCTGAGGAGGGAGGTTGAGGATGAGGAGGGAGGTTGAGGAGGAGGGATTGAGGAGGGTGGTTGAGGAGGCGGGTTGGGGTTGGGGGTGTTGGGGGGGTTGGGGTTGAGGAGGGTTGAGGTTTTTTTCCTAGGGGGGCCATCTGAAGGGACATCTGCAAAGGTAAGTGGTCTTAATTATTCTATTTTAGGTTAGATTTAAGTTTTTTGTATCTAGATAGGATTTAATGTACCGTATATACTCAAGTATAAGCCAAGTTTTTCAGCCCTTTTTTAAGGCAAAAAAGGCCCCCTCGGCTTATACTCGAGCCACTCTCCCCCCTGTGTCTCTCTAACCCCCCTGTTTCTCTCTAACCTCCCCATGTGTCTCTAACACCCCCGTATGTCTCAAACCCCCGTGTGTCTCTCTACCCCCCGTGTCTCTTTCCCAACCCCCCTCCTCGACCTAAACCCGCCTCAACCCCCCTCCTCCACCTAAACCCCCCTGAATACCTCCCCTCTCTCCCCTCACTTACTTGCTTGTGCTCCGGCCTCCGCTCCTTAACCTGGCGCCGGCACGCATGTGACGTCACATGCGCGCCGCGTCATTAGCATATACCGGGTGCCGGCACCCGGTATATGCTAATGACGTGGCTGGCATGTGACGTCACATGCGCGCCGGGTCAAGGAGCGGAGGCCGGAGCACAAGCAGGTAAGTGAGGGGAGAGGGGAGGTATTTAGGGGGGTTTAGGTGGAGGAGGGGGGTTTAGGTTGAGGAGGGGGTTGGGGTTGAGGGGGATTGAGGGGGGTTGAGGTTGAGGATGGGGGTTGGGGTTTAGGAGGGAGGTTGAGGATGGGGGGTTGAGGAGGAAGGTGGAGGAAGGTTGAGGATGGGGGGGGTTGAGGAGGGAGGTTGAGGAGGGGGTTGAGGCTGAGGAGGGAGGTTGAGGATGAGGAGGGAGGTTGAGGAGGAGGGATTGAGGAGGGTGGTTGAGGAGGCGGGTTGGGGTTGGGGGTGTTGGGGGGGTTGGGGTTGAGGAGGGTTGAGGTTGAGGAGGGGGTTGAGGATGAGGATGGGGGTTGAGGAGGGAGGATGAGGATGGGGGTTGAGGAGGGGGTTGAGGATGGGGGGTTGAGGAGGGAGGTTGAGGAAGGGGTTGAGGATAGGGGTTGAGGATGAGGATGGGGGGTTGAGGGGGTGGTTGAGGATGGGGGGTTGAGGAGGGAGGTTGAGGAAGGCGTTGAGGATGGGGGGGTTGAGGATGAGGAGGGAGGTTGAGGATGAGGAGGAGGGGTTGAGGAGGGGGGTTGAGGTTGAGGAGGTGGGTTGAGGATGGGGGTTGAGGATGGCGGGTTGAGGAGAGAGGATGAGGATGGGGGGTTAAGGATGGGGGGCTTGAGGAGGGAGGATGAGGAGGGAGGTTGAGGAGGGGGTTGAGGAGGGGATGGAGGATGAGGAGGGAGGTTTAGGCAGGGGTTGAGGATGAGGAGGGAGGTTGAGGATGAGGAGGGAGGATGAGGAGGGAGGTTGAGGAGGGAGGTTGAGGAGGGGGTGGAGGATGAGGAGGGAGGTTGAGGAGGGGGTTGAGGATGAGGAGGGAGGATGAGGAGGGAGGTTGAGGAGTGAGGTTGAGGATGAGGAGGGAGGTTGAGGAGTGGGGTTGAGGAGAGTGATAAGGGAGGGGGGAAGAAACACAGGGAAGGGAGAGGGGAGAAGTGATAAGAGGAGGGGGTTGTGGATTGGGGGTTGGGGAGGGGCTTGAGGATGGGGGGTTGAGGATAAGGAGGGAGGTTGAGGATGAGGAGGAGGGGTTGAGGAGGGGGGTTGAGGTTAAGGAGGTGGTTTGAGGATGGGGGGTTGAGGATGGGGGGTTGAGGATGGCGGGTTAAGGAAAAGGATGAGGATGGGGGTTGAGGATGGGGGGGTTGAGGATGGAGGTTGAGGAGGGAGGTTGAGGAGGGGGTTGAGGAGGGAGGTTGAGGAGTGAGGTTGAGGATGAGGAGGGAGGTTGAGGATGAAGAGGGAGGTTGAGGAGTGGGGTTGAGGAGAGTGATAAGGGAGGGGGAAGAGACACAGGGAAGGGAGAGGTTGGAAGAGACACAGGGAAGGGAGAGGGGAGAAGAGACACAGTGAAGGGAGAGGGGAGAAGAGACACGGAGAGAGAGGGGGACACAGAGGGCACAAGAGGGACACAGGGGGCAGCACATTTCCCACCCTCGGCTTATACTCGAGTCACTCATTTTACCCAGTATTTTGTGGTAAAATCGGTGCCTCAGATTAAACTCGGGTCGGCTTATACTCGAGTATATACGGTATATTAGATAGGGGGTATGTATTTTGGATAGGGGGGTATGTATGTATTTCAGATAGGGGGTATGTATTTTAGATAGGGGGGTATGTATGTATTTCAGATAGGGGGTATGTATTTTAGATAGGGGGGTATGTATGTATTTTAGATAGAGAGTATTGTATTTAGGTAGAGGGTATTGTATTTTAGATAGAGGGTATTGTATTTTATTTGTATTGTATTGTATTGAAATGTGATGTATATATTTTGTATGTATTTCCTTTTCAGGTGTGTAATATTTTTTTATTTTCTGTAGTGGGGGGTTGTAATGTAGCTTTCTTTTTTTATTTTTTTGTAATGTAGTTTTTTTTTTTTTCTGTATTGTAGCTTTTTTTATTTTCGGTAATGTAACTTTTTTTATTTTGTGTGACTTAGGTTTTATTATTTTCTGTAATTAGTGGGCTGGGGCGTTTAATAGGGGGCAGTTAGGTAGTGTAGCTGTTAAAAAGGTTAGGGTACAGGGGGGTAGTTTAGATTTAATGGTTTATTGGGGGGGTAGTGCAGTGTAGGCTTTGTACTTGATGTCATGATGGTCCTGGGGGATGCTCATTGCATTTATGGGGTTAATGTTAAGCTTCTAACTGTCCCATGAGGGTCTTTATATACCCTTATGGGACTGATGGGGTTAGATAGAGGCTTATGAGGGTCTGTATAAACCCCCATAAGAGACCAAGCTAAATATGCTTACAGAGGGTTGCATAGGCCTAGTTAGGGTTCAATAGGCCCACTTAGGGTTACATAGGTACTGTTAGAGTTAAATGCGTACTGTTAGGATTAAATAGGCCCAGGGCTGGGTTAATGGGGTATAGTTATAGGGCCTCATTCAATTGCGATTTTGCCAATTGAATAAGGCTCTAAATAAGCACATAGCATATTTAAAAAAAAAAAGTTTTTTGTTAGTGAAAACCTTGCTTTTGGATAGATGCTTACTAACTAAAAACTTCTTTAAAAAAAATATGTTATGTGCTTATTTAGAGCCCTATTCAATTGGCCAAATTGCAATTGAATGACGGCCATAGTTAATAGTGTAGTGCTTACACTTTGTGTTAGGAGGGTCCGGGATGACCCTCATTGCACTTATAGTGTTATTACATGGGTTCATTAGTGTCCTGTAGGGTCTATATAGTTGAGGCACCCAGTACACTCACATTGTGTCACAAACAGCATTTCAACACTTTTTTATTGCCCTGTCATTTTTGACGGGCAAGTCGCTAGTATATATATATACTAGAGAATTGCCCGTCAAAAAATGACGGCAATGAAATTGTAAGGTAGCTAATGCTGTTTGGTGTATAATAATAAAATATATAATAAATTAATAAATTATTATACTTTATGTATTTTGAAGCATTGTGTTGAAGAGCTGCGAATCTGTTTTGAAGTTGCTGCAGCATTAGTGGTGTGGAGCTGCTGTGTAAGCGTGATGAATGTGTGCAGTGTAATAGTGTGTGTGCGCGAGACCAAACCGTTAGCGTAGTTGTGTACGCGGGTATTGTGTGGTATGCGTCTTAGCAAAATATCCGTAGGTCTTTTGTGGTGTTTTGCGAGTTTGTTGTGTTGTTTTGCGTGTTTAGAGTGCTGTAGCCTCGTATTAGTTTTGTTCAGCGGCCATTTTTTCTCTCGCTTAGAGAATTTTTTAGTGTCTAAACTCTTTTATTTTGAGTTAAATGAAGGTGTAAGTTGCTTTTTTGAGGTCCTGGATGCTCCCTCTTGCTGTAGGTAAGCTTTTTATGTATGTGCTGTGTGTATTTATTGTGTTTTCAATGTTGTCATGTTCGCAAGGTCGTAATGAGTGGTAACGTGTCTCGTATGCTGTTTGCGTTGCGACGTTAATTTTGCGAGGGTCACGGTTGCTGTGTCATGTTGTTTGCGTTTGAACGTAAATTTTGCGAGGGTCGCAGTTGCTGGCAAGGAGCGCCTTCGCACCTCCATGCCAGCAACTGAGGCCCTCACTGCGTGAGCCCGCAAGCGTTAGCAATAACTCGTACGCTCACAACTATATATATATATATATATATATATATACATAGAAATATATATATATATACTAGCCACTTGCCCGTCAATAGAATAGGTAATGCTGTTTGGTACACAAAGTAAGTATTTTGGTTTTGTGAGTACCTTCGGTGCTCATTGCAAGCCTGTTGGTTGGTATTTTTTTGGTTATGAGAGCTCCTTTGGCGCTCATTGCAACGTTTGTGCTGAATGCCTCTCCCCTGGTGTAGTTGTGCACCTCTAAACACCGTTGGCACTCCTTGTGAGGCGCGCGCTGATGGCCTTTAGAGTTTATTGTGAATCAGTTTTTTTTTCTGTGTATGTATTTTTTAATGTTAATTAATTAATTTGTAAAGTTATAAATTAATATACTTTACCTATTTGTAATTAATATAAGCAGGAAGCAATATGCTGAAGAGCTAACAATCTGTTTTGATGTTCCTGCATACAATGTAGATTTGCACTCTTGGGGCCTCATTCTATTATCGGCCGTAAATCGGCCGTAAGGCTGCGATTCCTTGCGGGGGTTCAGTTAACTCGCGATTCTATTATACGGCCCCGCAAGGATCTCCTTTTACGGCCGGCCGCATATCTTGGATCCGGCCGTAAGCTGTGAAATATAAAAACTCAAAAATAAATTCAAGCCTGCACTGTACAGCTCTGTAAATGCTAGGGATCATATTGGGGGACATGAGGATTAAAAGGAACCCACTCTCAAGCTTGCACATCTGCCCAAACCCGAGTTCAAATTAACTGTTTATTTTCCGGCTGTGGCGTGGGTGTGTCTGAGGTGCTCCAAGCACTCTGGACTTTTTACATGGATATTTTACGGATATTAAAAATAAAATATTTTACGGATTTGAGTACAGGATAATTATGTGCTATTTTTTCTAACACCTAAAATCCCTTTATAGTCTTCTCAAAGTGCAGGATGGCTTTATTTGAGCTATTTTATGTGCTTAATTGGTGCTAGCGAGACCTCTTTCCTGCAAGTAAGCTGCGGCTCGCTTTTAGCCTTGCAGAGAGGTTTCCCGGAGCAATTGAATTGCAAATCTCTTGCGGCCGTTTTAGATCAAAGGCTTTCCTCCGGCGCGAGCGGCCGCAAGAGATAGCAAGGCACCGGCCGCAAGCCTGCCGGAATCCCCGGCCGTAAGGGAATAGAATAGCAGAATAGCTTGCGGCCGGTCCTTGCGGCCCCGCAACGGCTGCGGCCGCTAATAGAATGAGGCCCTTGGTGTGCAGAGGTGTAAGTGTCAGTAATGTGCACAGTGTGCAGTGTAAATAGACTGTGTGTGCAAGGGGAAACCGTTTATTTAGCTGTGTAGTTGCGCATTTTGTAATGGTAATTGTCACGACCCCCAGCTTTGGGGCACCACGCTCACCCCAAATCTCTCTCTATGGTCGCAACTTTTTGTTCAGATCTCGACACCAGCAGACACTTGAGATGACAGCATCATTACTGCAGAGACATGCACCTCAGACCCCTATTCTTAGGATCTTAGAATCACACACCATGTACCTTGGATTAGTACAAGCAGACTCTGACACAACCTTTCTTTAGTGTGCCAAAGTCAGACTGGCCACTTCTTTATTGTTACAGAGATATCTATAAACACAGAAAAATTACACAAAACACCAGACCTTCTCCCAGTTCTAGCCCATCCTCCTAGGCAAATAGCTTGCTATCCCCCCTCACCCACATGATTTCCAGATGTATAGAGGTGTCTGGCTTTCTTCTAATTACACCTTTTTTTCTCCTCTTACAGAGCCATAAAACTAGTTCCCCCTTTCATGAATAAAGCCAGATCCTTCACACGTGGCCGTTTGCAGGGCCATAAAGATTCTTTAGAAGATTACTCCTTTGTCACATAAGTGACTGCAGTATTTTTTAGATAATTCTAGCATCCTAGGGCCTACTTCTATCACCGATGAATTATTACAGTGCATATAACATGATCTAGTAACCACCAAATGAATTATTGTGGTCCATACTACACACAAAAACAATCAAGTCAGTCCTCACAAGTTTCAGGTCCATTGTAATAGTTCTTGACATTAACACCCAGCGTGCCAGCATTCCAAATAGCAGAGTTACTTGTGGGTTGCAAGGGGTCCCAGCATGGCCCCAAATCGTTCATGACAGCTATGTTTGCAGTTAGTGTTTGCAGCCCTTGCTTTGCAACCCAAATTGCTCACAACTATATATGTGATATATATATATATATATATATATATATATATATATATATATATATATATATATATATATAGACACAGACCCACATATTTATATATTTATTTTTTCTATATATTTAATATATATTTTATGTATGTACTGCGTCAAGGTTGGAGGGGGTTTGGGAAGTGCAAAAAAATAGTATTGTTTCTGCACATGGGCCCCCTATGCACTAGCTCTGCCACTGGTATAATGAAAATACTCTTTTTCTTTACAGCTTGACTTCACTTCTGTTTCTTAATGTTACTGATAAATAGAATGGCATAATACTACTATATTGTGATTATAGTATATTTTTTTATTTTTTAAAATAAAACCTGACATTGACTTCTAGCACACTGACATCCTAGTTTTTCATGCAACTCATCGAGCTGTTCCATTTTCCTGTGCTTGTAACTTATTGTGTTACAATAACCAAGACCCTGTCCAGGGCACTCGATCAGCTGGAGCTGGCCATATCTACACATATACATCTATTTAAACATTCAACTGTTCTGCATACTCTAACCATTCTCTCTTGCTCATTATATCCCACTCTATGGCACATTTATTAATTGATTGAAACAGCTTGGAGGGACCGGTGCAAAAAAAAACCTGTGTTTTTTTTTTTTTTTCATTTGAGTCCTGCTGAATTTCCACAAAGGTTAAGTTTTTTTCAGTCTCCAAAGAGATCAATGTACAAAGCATAAAATTGTAGGATGCAGATGAAGTTTAATGTATTTGTAATCTGAAGACTAAGGTACAGTGACTGCATATGAAACATATTTAAAAGGACACACTATTCTTAGCTATTTATTGTTATTAAATACTACAATTGAGACAAGTAGACCTGCCCTTCCCCAATGCCCTATGGATGCTTCTATATGTGGCAAGAGATGCTGCATCAGCTCATGTAGACAAAAAAGCACCGTCACAAACAAATCATTATGTGACAAACTAGTCCAGAGACCATTCTGTTATCAGGAAGCAACCAAAAATAAAGCAGCTAATGAAGATACATAAAAATGAAGTAAAGCTAAATAAGAAAGCACCAACAAGATTAGTGCATTGGAGCTTTAGTCATTGGGGAATATGTGATGAATTAAGTCATTCCAGGGGCATTGTTGGTAAACCTCTTATTCACCTGATAGTACTACGGTCCTACCAACATTGTATCTCAAACTGCAAATCTGACCAAATGCAGTCTGGTCTGGTGAAAGGAGATCATCATAAAATGAGAAACAGAGATTGCAAGAAAAATTAGTTGGTTGACTGAGTCATACATATTTGTTAGTGAAGCAGAGCATGTGTAGTTGCTAAAAAATTAGGAAAAGTGATAGTTTCGGAGATACAAACAATGGAGGTGGACGAGGAGAGCACTGGCACAAAGGTACTGTAGAAACATGTTGCAAGCATAGGAGGCAGCAGATTAGCATGCACAGAACAAGAGGGCCATAAAATAAGCAGGGGTTAAAACAATCTGCGGTTTGTGGCAGGCAGAACAGATTCATAAACATGAAAAAAAACAAGAAGTCAATCCAGATAGCGATCTCAAAGGGTTAACCAAAGCCAAAGTCAGAATCAGAAAAGCAAAACACAGGAATGCTTAGTAGTGGACAAGCTAAACAATTCAGCAAAATCTGTCTGCACGCTACAAGAATTTAAACTTAATGTCAGCTGACGCACCACACACACACTTATAGACAGACCATACTGGCTGCAGCCAACCTCATTCATCACAGCAGAAAATATTAAGGGCTCACTGTCACAACTGGACTCTGGGGGAAAGTGGGGAACTCTTGTGAACCCCACTTTTTACATTACCAGCTTACAGCCCTTTTAGCCAGGGCTAAATCCAGGTGGGGAGGGGGGGTCATTTAAACTTAAGCAGAACTCTTACCATGAAAGTCTATAGGAAAGATTTCCCCATGTTAATTCCCATAGACAGTAGGTGTGACACCCAAGCGGCCATAAGACTTTTGGGACTAGTGAATCATGAGGGATCCTGGAGTGACATGGGTTAACTGTGAACGTGTTTCCCCTATTACATCATGATGTCCTACCCCCTGGAAACTTGGGCTATGACAGCCGTGTTCTGTAATCTTGTTCTTTGTTATTGCTTTAATATGTATTAGTCTGTTCTGATATATAATTATTGTCATGTGAATAGTACCCGGTAATGTTTAGTATTAAAATGTTGAATTTTCCCAGGGGATTTTGACAAAATATATTATCGTAGTTCCCTGGGGAAGGGAGTGACAAGTTACAGGGTACTTGGTTGAGGGCATCCTATAAGACCAGAGAATGTACTGGCAAACACCAGAGAACACTGGGCATTCAGTTATGAATTAGATAGCGAGATAGGATTAGGCCCCATTGTTCTGACTGATGACACCTTGGGAGGCTGGGAACAAATAAAGGATTAAGAGGATTACTCAGTCAGGTACCTGACCAGCAGGGGCTGATCAGATGGAATGACATCAAAGGTTATATCTTGTTTTGATTGGGTGATGTTTTGTATAAATATACTGTATGTTCATCAATACAATCGTTACTTGGTCTGAGTGTACATAACCACAGTGGACTTGTCATTCTTGAGGGGAGGCTAGAACTAAATCACTTTCTTGAAGGGCCCGTAGGCCACCCCAGGCCCCCTGAGCTTAGTAGGAGGAACCACTTGACTTGGCACGACCAGGGGATGGGATAGGAGGTGGCTAGCTGGGTTGGGGTGGAGCCATTGATAGGCTCTTTTGGCACCATTTTGCCATTGGGCCTTCAGCTAGCCATGTGTGAAGATACCCACCCACCCATCTCTAATATATTGTTGTTAAAAGATATGTATATTTTGTATTTAAAAAAAAAAAAAACTACCGATGAATAATGACATGTTGGAGGGATTATCTTGTTTAGTGTCTTAAGCACTTGTTGTTCTGGATAGATGATTTACTGTGAATTATATGTTCTAAAAATATGTTTGCGTGTTGTCACAGTGGCGGGTGGTGAGGGGAGTCGCCCGGACAGTGGAAAATGGGCTAGATCCTACCCTACGGTCGTACGGATGTTCCATCACGGTAGGCCCTGGATGAGGGCTCAGGGCGTAAGGGGTACTGTCTCTGGCCAGGCTTCTCACCTCATGTGCTTATGTTTATTTATTTATTGTTATTACATGATTTGTGTTTACCAATAAAACAATGTGGCTGATTATCCCTCCAAGAAGTGGTCTGTGCCTAATCATTATCAGCCTTATTAAATTGCTATTCAGTAAATTTAAAAGGTCTCTATTTAAGCACACAACATATTTTTTTTCACAGAAGTTTTTAGTTAGTGAAGGACTTCACTAACTAAAAACTTCTGTAAATAAAATATGCTGTGTGCTTAAAAAGAGCTCTTCTAAATTTACCAAATCACAATTTAATAAGGCTGTATAAAATTAATATGTGAATTGTGTCTAAAATATTATTTGCACATAACCAATTGGACCTTGCTGAGGTCAAGTATTCTTATACTGTTCTTGATAGGTCCTATTATAAAGGGACCTACACCTGCTCTTGTTATTCTTGTTTCCTGCTCCTGTGTTCCTGATACCTGGAAAAGCAAGATGGGCACTGATATTTCCAACTCCTCACAGTCTCAAGGGTGGTCCTGCAAGCAGAAAGTAGGAAGGTTTTAGAGTGCACCTGGTTCTCTCAACCCTGAGTCATGAAACTCCCAGAGTAATTTACTGCAATTTGCAGTTTTCTATTGAATAACAGGAGCCTGGAATGGTAATGTTTAGCTCCTGTGCTAATGACTGTGGAGCGATGTGTATGATGTTCTGTTTGGGAGCAATGTGTGGTTTTGTTTGCCATATACACCTTTAGTTGAGGGGTGTAATATTGAGCATGTATGGCTTTCCCAGGAACAATTATTTTGAATATATACTAATGTAGAGATACTGACCAAATACAAAGCAGACTGCTTTTTTTGTACAGATGGCACTTCCACATCTGCCCATAGATATCGCTCACTGCTGCACAGAGTCATTATGTAGAGCATAGTTTATAGCCTAATCATAAGCACTGATTATCACCAACTAACATCTGAATTCCTCATCAGCAGCTATTCAGCTTCTGATTTGCACTGTGTCACACTTTTTTCTTTCTGCAGTGATGAACAAACAAAAGTGGGAGAGAAATCTTGGGATTCTCATAGATGATTGTATTATGTGCACAAAAAACAACTAGGAATAAATCTGTTTGGCAATCGTGATATTGACATCTTTTGGTGATAGGGATGGTGAGTAGATAAGATCACAGTTAACATTCTCTATGTGTCTGGTCAAGTAGAAAATTGAAACAGGAAGATAATGTGTAGCATTAATGTAATGTTTCGAAACAGATCCATCAACATTTCCAGAAAGAAAATAATCTCAAAACATACTTCTAACAGCTACTGTTGTTATGGCATTTGTCTGGTGGTGTGACAGTTATGGCTGCTGTACCTAGTAAAGGAATTCAAGCAAGCATAACAAACAGTAGGACTATGCTGAGGTCCATGGGCAGAATCAATGAACCTATTGATTTTTATCTGCTGTCAATTCTGTTTTGTGCAAGTGGTCTCAAATCTCTGTTACAGTAGGTAGATCCGTGCTAATAGATGGGGAGTGTACCTACATTGCAATTCCTGATAATAGAAGATAATTTTTTGCTTACTGATTATATATTTTTTGATTATATCTTGCTAATCCTGATTTATCACAGCAGACTTCCACTTAAAGACAGATTCATTTCAGGCCTATAATGATTTACAATATTAGATTGTCAAATGTGTGTTCCAAGTAATTCTGGATCCTATAAGTCTATGTCCAGTGTACTAAAGAACACCTAAGACTCTATTTTGAAGTATGTAGCAACTTGTTACTAGAAAAAATACAATAAACTTTATTTAAAGAAAAAAAGAGTGAATGAAAAATATATACAATGGGTGTAATAAAATATATACTTAAGTATATCAAACAGCAGGCTAATGTAAAGGGGGAGGGGAGTGGGTTACAGTCTAATGAGTAAACCCCAAAGTAATAATATGGGTGCTCACAAATGGTAATATAATATAGAGGTCAGCACCTGTCTATTTGAGAGGACAGATGGCGGCCAACAGTTGCTCCAGTTAATAAAACAAGTGGGTCTCTATGTTTCCCATGGGAGATAAGAGCGACACAGCACTCCCCATCCCATAAGCTGAAGTAAGTTAAAAAATAGGGAACATAGAAAATATCCACTATCAAAAATTAGTGTAATGATCCTGATAACACAGCACAATGCTGTAATCAAGAGAAGCCCTCCCTTTTAGTTAGGGGTTAGGTGGGTTTCACACTTAGTCTGCTGCACCAAAAATTACTTCAAAACAGAAAACGAGAGATTTAACTCATTACCTTGTAATGGTGCAGACATCAACATATGCACATACCAATGGGGATAGACTGTCCCCTATAGCCTGCTGTTAAGGTCCCAACGTACGTTTCCCCATTGTTATTGTTACGGATTCATCAGGGGATATGTGATACCTATGAAAAGCAGGTTTTTAAAGGGATCCCGCGATTTGCATGACGCGATGACGTCACCGCGTTCACGCTGTGACGTCATCGCGTTCCCGCGATCGCGTAATCTCGCGAGATTTGCGGAAAAAGTCCCGCGAAAGGGCTGAAAATGCTATCTTTCTGAGTAATAGTGCCTCTACAGGCAGATACCTGTATGTAATTTTTTGTTATTGCCTTATAAGTCTCAAAATGGGCTATTAATTTGAAAGGCTGTGTTTTAACCTTGTTGTAAAATACCAAAATAAAATTTAAGGATGCCCTAGAAAAAGAGATGGAGAATGAATAAATGAACTGAGGAAAATTCTCATTTAATGCCCACACGGACCCCAAAGGGTAGAATCCTCCAAAGGAATGATGTTACTGGCTGGATAAGGAATATATAAGGAGATTTAATAAACTATTCTAGTAGTGATAGATAGACCCCTAATAGGAAAAATTTGACCTAAGAAAAATATATAGAATTTTTATAGATCACTTAATAAGAAAGGAAGAGGCTAGCTTATTATTGGCCCTTAGTATGTGCTAGGAACCTAAAACTCTAGTTCCTAAGTATCTAGAAGAGTATAGACTGTCTGATAATGACAAAAAATAAGGGTGTACTGGATGCTAATGCTAGACTCAGAGTAACTATCGAATTTAAAATAAAGTGAAAAAATAATAAACCTAAAGTGAGTAAGAAAAGGAAGTAGATGTTGTAAAAAGCTATAACCCAATGGTAAAGAAGGTTCGGAGAATAGAAGGGGCTGATGCTAAATGAAAGGGGTGAAAGTAAAGCCTTCATTGAGGCCATGTGGAGATAGTGTTTTGAGGTGAAAGATCCACCAGGCTTCTCGCTGTAGTAATTTAATTTCCATGTTGCCTCTTCTGGGAGAGATGTTGATTTTTTCTATACCCATGAATTTCAGAACCATTATATTTCCATCGTGGATAGTATTTACATGTCTAGCTACTGCCACGTCCTGCTTGTTCGTTATGCTGTTGACGTGCTCAAGGACTCTGCGGCGTAGCTGATGTGTGGTTTTTCCTATATATTGAAGGCCACACCGACATGAAATAAGATAAACCACCGAGGTAGTTTTGCAATTGATATAATCACGGACTAAAAATTATTTTTGGCTGTGGAAACTGGTAAACTTATTTGTAGTGCTTATATGCACACACGCTTTACACTTTCCGCAGGGCTTGGATCCAGATGTCCGTGTTTGTAGCCAGGCACAGCCTGAGTTTTTCTTTGCCTCAAAGTGGCTGTGGACTAATTTATCCCTGAGGCTAGGTGCCCGTCGGTAGGTAATTGACGCAGTGTCTGGTAGCCTAGACCTTAGTTCCTTATCGCCCAGGAGGATATGCCAGTGATTTTGTAATATTGAGCAGATATTTCCTCCAAATTTATTCAACGTCCCAATAATTCTTACAGGTTGTTGCTCATTTGATCCTGACGAGGTAGAGTTGTACAGTAAGTCCGTTTGTGAACGTTGTTTTGCTTTTGCATAAACTTTTTTCAAAACGTTGTGAGAATACCCTCTTTGTTTGAAACGGTTATAGAGATCTTTAGCTTGATTTTCAAAATCCATCAGTGTTGTGCAATTCCGGCCTATTCTCAAATATTGCCCAAACGGAATACTTTGAATCAAATGTCGAGGATGGTGACTGGACGCTAGTAAAAGGCTATTTGACGCCGTTTCTTTTCGATGTGTTCTTGTTGTTATGGAGTTGTTCTCTGTTTTTAGAATTAGTAGATCCAGAAATTCGATCTTATTGGTGTTAATAATATATGTTAATTTAAGACCTATGGAATTCACATTGAGTATAGAAATGAACTCCAACAATCTGGATCTACTACCGTTCCAGGTCATAAACACGTCATCAATATAGCGAATCCAGAGGCCAACCTGGTCCGAATATTTGGCCAGTTCTTCTCCGAAGACAATGGTTTCTTCCCATAAGCCAAGATGTAAGTTGGCATATGAGGGGGCACACAGTGTGCCCATGGCAGTCCCCTTGATTTGGATATAAAAGCTATTATTGTACATAAAGTAATTCTTTGATAGTACAAATTCTAATAGCTTTAAGACAAAATCACTGTGTTTTGAATGTTTAAGTCCCCGGGTTTCTAAGAATTTCTTTGCTGCTTGGACACCTACTGTATGCGGAATTGAGGTATATAGGCCTTCGACATCCAAGCAGACTAAAATGGATTCATCTTCTAGGCGTAAATTGTGTAACCTTTTTAACACGCTTTTCGTGTCTTGAGCGTGCAATGCCAAACTTTCCACAAAAGGTCTTAAAATTTGATCAATGTAGGTACTAATATGTTCAGACAAGCTGTTTACACCTGATACTATTGGACGTCCTGGAGGAGTATTAAGATTTTTATGAACCTTTGGCAATGAGTAGAAAGTAGGGATGGTAGGATGTTTATTAAACAGATAGCTGTACTCCTGTCTTGAAATTACGTTGTTCCAAAGGCCCTCCATCAGGATTACATTAAGCTCCTTTTTAAACGTCGCTGTCGGATCAGATGTTAGTTTTTGGTATGTACTCTTGTCATTTAGTAAACATAGATTTTCACGATGGTAGTCAGTTTGTCTCAAAATGACTGTATTCCCTCCTTTGTCTGAGTGTTTGATTACTATCTGATCATTCTTCTGAAGTTTTGTTAATGCTTGTGATTCTGTTGCTGTTAGGTTAGTTTCCATAGTATGGTTCTTTGCTAGGATTTCAAGATCTTTGGTTACTAGTTTCACAAAAACTTGGACTTCGGGGGAGATGCTGAAATTTGGTGTAAATCTACTTAAAGATTTTAAGTTGGTATAGGGTCCTTCACCCGGAGAAGGGGATGTATCCAGATCTGCTTCCCAGGCTAGCATCATCTTCCTTAGCACTTCGTTGGGACCTTAACAGCAGGCTATAGGGGACAGTCTATCCCCATTGGTATGTGCATTTGTTGATGTCTGCACCATTACAAGGTAATGAGTTAAATCTCTCGTTTTCTGTTTTGAAGCAATTTTTGGTGCAGCAGACTAAGTGTGAAACCCACCTAACCTCTAACTAAAAGGGAGGGCTTCTCTTGATTACAGCATTGTGCTGTGTTATCAGGATCATTACACTAATTTTTGATAGTGGATATTTTCTATGTTCCCTATTTTTGAACTTACTTCAGCTTATGGGATGGGGAGTGCTGTGTCACTCTTATCTCCCATGGGAAACATAGAGACCCACTTGTTTTATTAACTGGAGCAACTGTTGGCCGCCATCTGTCCTCTCAAATAGACAGGTGCTGACCTCTATATTATATTACCATTTGTGAGCACCCATATTATTACTTTGGGGTTTACTCATTAGACTGTAACCCACTCCCCTCCCCCTTTACATTAGCCTGCTGTTTTGATATACTTAAGTATATCTTTTATTACACCCATTGTATATATTTTTCATTCACTCTTTTTTTCTTTAAATAAAGTTTATTGTATTTTTTCTAGTAACAAGTTGCTACATACTTCAAAATAGAGTCTTAGGTGTTCTTTAGTACACTGGACATAGACTTATAGGATCCAGAATTACTTGGAACACACATTTGATATTATTATTTACTTTATTCCACTTAGAGATTTGTCCATATTCTTTTCTTAAGTGACAATATTAGATTGCAAATAATATTATCAAATAGTATTGTAATAATATAATCAAATAATTGTATCTATTAATATCTAGCAACAATGTTAGAAATACTGCATCTTGTAGCGTTGCCTGAATTTCTTAATTTGCTGCAAGTTATACAGTCTCCAAAGAGTAATTTGTTAGCACAACTGTGATTGTCTCTATCAGTGCAGTAATTACATCTCTGTTGGGATCAAAGTTATCCCACCTTGAAAAATCACTATTCAGCTCTGATGCCAATCTCACGGATGCAAGGCACCATTGGTGAGTAGTGCTGACTATTAGAAACAACAGCAATGTCAATCTTGGTCAATGATGACAAAGAGTTACCAATTTAATTGGACGGCAGCAACTGTAGAACACTCTTGCTGCACTTTTAGATCATCACATATACTCACTAAGAGCCTCATTCAATAGAGCAATCACAAGTTACTGTAGCCCGTAAGTGAGGCCGCAAGTTAATTTACTATTCAATTGGCGTTTTTTTGCCGGCACCGAAAAGGTTATCGGTTACAGCCTTGAAAACTTTGAGATGGTTAAACCAGCAACTTTCAGCCTCCCGAAGCCTTTGATCTTTCACGCCCGCTAGACTTCTGATAAAATCACAAATCGCTATTCAATTGCAAAAAACACTCAAGACCGCACCCACAGTCAAGCCCTCAAACAGCAAATGGCACCCCAAATATTATGGCTTCTAAATAGGACCCGCAAAGAGTTTACAGACTAGTTAGGAACACTGCAAATGACAATAAAAATACACCAATGCACTTTAAAATATGGGGAATGCAATGGAAGGCACAATTACTTGCACAACAACTCTGAACTATCAAATATTGAAAACAATTAAGTTTTATTTTGCTCATAGGTTGTTATGGTCATGCATATGCCAATAAGAAAAGCCAAGCTGCAACATGCTGCAAGCTATTAAAGACACTCTACCTCATTAAATTGCAACACAAATACATGGATATGACTGACATATTCACTCTTTCTCATTTACAGAGGCTCTAATGTGAACCCTAAAAATACAATGATCATCTTATATACATTTCACTCATCACATCTACATTGGGAGAACAAATAGTGGCCAAATTACACCGCCACATGGCATATATCAAGTACCAGGGGAACATTTTACATGTGGTTGTTCAGTCCCTCAGTTGTGTCCAACTCTCTGTGACAGTATGGACTGCAGCACACTTACTAATGTCCCTGTCTGTGCGTATTCACAAGGTTTGCATGCCAAATATACTGGAGTGGGTTGCCAGTTCCTTCTCTAGTGGACTGTGACTTGTCTGACCTCTCTGCTATGACCTGCCCACCTACAGTGACCCTACATAATATAGCTCAAAGCTTCATTCTGGTACAAAAGCCCACTCACCACCACCACTTAGCAATCCTGAGAGGGGACCAGGGGAACATACACCACACTACTATAACCCATCAGGAAGGGCCGCAAAAACACATGGAGGCTGTGCAGGGGCACGTGGAGCAACAGCCAACTCACCTCCACTACGCCCATCCTTAAAAGTCCAAAGCCATTGCTGGTGGCCATGTGCCAAGATGTATACCCATTATCATTTGATGACATCCCATTAAGTATTTTGATATCTATCAATTGACATTATCACCTGTTATATTGTTATCAGGCCTTCAGGGGAATGTTGCTATTTCTCATTATCAGATATTGGACTTTTCATGTGTATTAACCCTTTATTGTTATATATTATATATATTATTATATGATATCTTATGATATTATTATTATTATTATTATTATTATTATTATATGTATGAATCTATTGCATAGTAACTAGGGCTCATTAGTTACAGATAAAGAAATGTAACACAAATATGATGTATGTGGATGTCCCAAAACCCAAACCATTGAAAACACAATGACACAGTGAGAACAGTATAACAAAGCTTTATTTCATACACAGAGTACAATCAGAAATGGACAAGACTGTGCATTAATATCATGGGTGTTGTGTGGGAGGATCCTGGGAGGGTAAGAGGGTTTTTAGGCTTTTTTAAGAAAAAGGGGATACCTAAAGGGGGTAATGTCATAGTCTAGAATAAGAGGAACATAAGCATGGATAATGTCATACAAATCTTTCCCACACACAGTGTGTTGTCAGATATTAAGGAATAATCAGAAATTGATTAGCAGAGTCTGTGACACAGAATGACTAGGTTGAGGAACATGCCTGGATGGTGGCGAGATTGGGCTATTAAGACCTACTCAGACCAGAACAAGTTATCAATCAGAACACTATTTGGATTGACTGCAACACCTCATCTCAATGGCAATCCCCATTAAACATCAATTGCAGAAATATTCAACATAACCTTACCTGTACACACTCTGTAGCCAGCCATTAGTATGTTATCATTAATACAAAATAATATTAATTCTGGAGTGTGGATGAGGAGGACTTAGGGAAGTGGTTCTCAATCCTTTCCTCAGGAGCCATCAGACAGGCCAGGATTTAGATGAAACAAAAATGAGGCAAATAGTATTCAACAGGTGGTAGAGCCTCACATTGCTTCACATGTGTATTCACACAGTGTTTCACCTAAATCATGGTCTGTGTGGTGGCTCCTGGGGAGAAGTTTGACAACCACTGACCTGGGGGACATTCTCACCTACTTCCTCTTTCTGAGCACTGGGCCTCCACCTTCTCTGCACGCGCACTTAGTCCCACGGCAGGAGGTGTTAGATTGAGGGGTGCTTTCAACTGGGGTGGCTGTGTAGCAGCTGTCGTTAGCGGTAAGGGGCGAGATGAGGGGGCTGCAGGCTCTGGTTGCAGGGGACTGGGGCCTGTGGAAACCAAAGGCTGGATTCTATTCACGTGGGCTTCCGTCAACTGCACCAGCCGAGCCAAGTGATGTGTCTGGGCTTGTCTGTCCCTATGAGCCATTTGTTCATACCTCTCCATCCGACGATTATGCCTCCTCACCTCACCATATATTGCTCTGGTGCTTTCAACCTGCTAGATACCAATATTCTGCCTTTCAGGCTGAGCTGTCAGCAGGTGCACTGATTGAATGTCACGATCATCAGACAAGCAGATCTCTCTTAAGGCGCTTTGTGAGGGGATGTGAGTTCGGTCTCCGGATGCAGTTTGACTCTCGATGTGATGTAGTGAGGGCAGAGGTGTTGCCCGTTGTGAAGGTGTTGCCCGTAGGGATGGTGTAACCCGTAGAGATAGGCATGGGGTTGCCAGTAGGGATGCTGTTGCCAATGGAGATGGTGTAGCCCTTAGAGATGGTGCTGGCAATGGAGATGGTGGTGACAATGGTGATGGCAATGGAGATGGTGCTGGTTATGGAGATGGTGCTGACATAGGTATGGTGTTGGCCCAGTCTGTTGGGGAAACAATGGCTATGACATCCACAACTGGAACAATTGCTGGGGCAACAATGGCTGTGAAAGCAACTGCTGGGAGAACTGCTGCTATGGCAACATCTGTTGTGACCCGTTCAGGAGTGGGAGAGAATTGGGATCTGGAAAACGTATTGCTTGAATGTCGCCAGGTGGCAGTAGTGGGCCTGTTGAGAGTGGTCCCCAGGAGCTCAACATCACTGCAGGTGGTTGCTGGCTCAATAAACTTTCTGTCATTTAAAAGGGCTGAGAACTTGCCTGTGATGCGTGTGAGGGCACAGGGGGGTGTTTCCCACAATGATCTTGCTGCTGATAGTCCAGCCTCGAGTAATGGGCCCGGGCCCTCGGCTTCCTCCACTACCACCTGTGTTGGTGATAGTGATTCCTCTGGTGGAGCCACCTCCTGTGTCTCTAAGGGTGGGGTATTGATTCACTGAACAATTGTTTGCTGTGTGTCTCCAAATCCCTGACATCATGGTCACTTGTAGTTGGCTGTTTTGATTGTTTCCCGCAGATAAACATTTAATCATTAAGCTGTATCAGGATCATTGTGGATCCTACCTCCTCTTTGAAGCTCTACCTATACTTTAATCTGCAGTTCCCTCACTGCTCTGCTCTGCAGTTCATAATATAGTCCAATACACAGGCCTGCACACTTATCTGTTTTAGAGTCCACTCCCTTCAGGATCTGCACTCCATCTGCAGGGGAGCTGTGTCTCTTTGACCTCTCCGATCACGCTGGACACTCTTCTCAATGTCTCTCAAGTGAGCTGGCTGTACACTGCCAGGCAGCCAGACTGGATTTCCAGGTCTCCCTGACCTCTCTCTCGCCACACAGAGCTGTCTCAGGCTTCATATTCACAGGTTCCACACTTCCAAACAATCCTCCTACTGAAGGTAGCTGTGGCTCGATTGCAGCCACATCCCTGCCTTTTGAGCAGGTTATTAACTCTCTCACTCCTGGGGAAAAGTCTTGAAGAGCTCTCTTCTGACCCCTGGTGGCACTTCACCACAATATATATATATATATATATATATATATATATATATATATATATATATATATATATAGCAGTGTGCCATCTATTGTTCATTAGGACACATGCTAATCTGAATCAGTGTTTGAGACTGATCAATCTGTGACCAATTATCAGCAATGGGTTTTAACATACTTCTGAGACATGGTCCAGGTTAGGCTAGTACATGACATGCACATGCAGTCCCTCAGAGTCTGCATCCGCATATGCTGCAGTGTGCACACCCATACATGTACTCTCTTTTGGATGAAAAATCATTGTGGATCTTTAGCTATACCTCGTTTAACCCTGGGGATAGCTTCCGAGCAGTAGGGATAAGGGAACTCATTACAAAAAATACAAAATTGCAATTGATATTTAAACTGTTTTGTTTTATATGAACTTTGAACAAATGGCACACAACACTAACACAAACTGCATTGGCAACTGCTATTTATAATCCGGTTTAAATACAGGTAATGGACAAACAATTATGATAATAATATAATATATAATAATATTTACATGGTCATTGCAGCCCTATATATCTGTAGTCATAACCAGAGATCTTACAGTGCTATTGTATATCAGTTATCTATGTGTGTGGAGTTCATGTGTGTGCATATGAGGATGTGAGGGTGCATATGATACTCACTTTGCAGGGTTTCCTGAAGGCCAGTGTCCAACTGTCCTAAAGGCCCACTACTGCTGCTGGCTCCAATGACTCCTTGATAGTCCTCTCGCATCCACAGTAGGTGATGTTGGGTGGTGGGCCACCACCAGTCCCACGGGCTGCTCTGGCCTCCACTGTCATCTTCTTTTTCGCTTTCATCTGGTAGTCATCATATCAGTGTTTAACTTACCTGACATCACTGTTTGCAACCTCTAATGATGCAACAGCTGCAGTCACCTCATTCCAGGCACATGTGTCCCACCATGGATGATGCTACGGCGGGCTTGGACATCCCTGTGGAGGGTTTTTGTCTCCTCTGGGCTATAATTGTGGACCCTCTGCTTTGTCACAATCTCTTGCCCTGCCAACTGTGTCTGGGGTTCCTGGCCTCCCTGTTCTCTCCCTGGGGCCTGCCCCTCATCCCCACTACCCCACCCCTTCAGATTAGACCTCTGACCCTCTGCTCCTACACCTTGCGTGCCTACATCTGGGGTCACATTCATCCTGCTCTCCTCCACCTATACCTCCCCTCCCTGACCTGCTTACTCATCTCTCTCTCTCCTTCTCTCTATACATCTATCTCTCCTCCTCTCCTGACTTTCCTCCTCTCCTCACTCTCCTCCTCCTCCGGTATTTATCTCTCTAGCACTCTCTATTTCTCTCTCTAACTCTCTCTCTATATCTCTCTAACACTCTCTATTTATCTCTCTAGCACTCTCAC
This sequence comes from Discoglossus pictus, assembly GCA_027410445.1. Lineage (NCBI taxonomy): Eukaryota > Metazoa > Chordata > Amphibia > Anura > Alytidae > Discoglossus > Discoglossus pictus. The sequence goes on along the minus strand of CM050164.1, from coordinate 255,815,733 downwards.
TAGCTCTTTCTAACATTATTTCTCTCTCTAGCACTCTCACTCGCTCTCTCTAACACTCTCTATTTCTCTCTCTATTTCTCTCTATCTCTCTCTAACACTCTCTCTCTCAGTCTCTGTCTCTCTCTCTCTCTCTCTCTCTCTATATATATATATATATATATACATATATATATATATATATATTGTGAGAATAAAGGTGGAATAGTGGTTGATGGGAGATACATCAGACCTGATTTGCTAGACAGCAACCAGAGGATTTCTCAGTTAAATGCCCCAGGGAGAGATGTTACAGTTTGCAATATGCATAACTGATGCTCTGCAAAACATGGTATGGGTCCCTGGGGCGGAGTATTTGGAGAGCAGGGGGGGCCAATGCTCCAACAGCACTAGTTGCTGTATAACAGACCACAGCTTGGATCTGGTTTTTAAGAGTTAGCTAATTGGCACTCACCTGTAGCTACTCAATTAGCAGACAGGCCTTTAAAAGAAGAGAGCAGCCTGCTCCAAGGGGGAGAGGAAAAGACAGCTAGGAGAGGCTGCGCTTATTGCAAAGACATTGCTTTTGTTTGGGAAATTGGTAAGTGGGAAAGCCACCCAATTGCAGATAGCAAGTACTGTCTAGGAAGAGCTCAAGTAAGAGCAAGGGATTTTGTTTGTTTTGTTATTATTTAAAGTACCTGCTTTCAAACTGAATAAAGAAAGGAAAACTGAGCTGAAGGTGTCCTGGACTTTGTATACCCTAGAAGGCTGTGGTTACTGCAAGATCGGTGACAATCCTACCTGTAAAAGAAGTGGTTTGTCACATATGGTGGAGAATGCGGGCATCCACGTAAGCCTGAGGGTAGAAGTCATTTAAAGCTCAACATGGAGGATGTTATCAAGGCTCTGATCCAATCCTCCTCTGTGCAACAGGAGACTAACAGGAGAGCTGCAGAAAACAGTGCAGCCCTGCAGCAACTGGTGCTGGCCCAGGCAGAGTGTGCTAAAGTCCTGGCCAAAACACAAATGGAGGGCACTGAGTCCTTGGTGAAACAGCTTGTTGTGACACAAGCGGAGATGTTTAAAGTAGCCCGTGAGGAGCAGCAAAAAGTCACCCAGGGACTACAACAGGTAATCCAAGCGATCTCTGGAAAACTGAATGGAGACCCTGATGGAAGATACCAGGGGCCAAAGGTGATTCGGGCGAGCCACTATCTTCAGAAAATGACCGCATCAGATGATGTTGAGGCGTACCTTCTGGCATTTGAGCGCACTGCTGAGAGGGACGGATGGCCGGCTGGTGAGTGGGCAAGCATACTGGCACCGTTCCTAAGTGGAGAGCCGCAGAAGGCATATTATGACCTAGAACCAGCCGATGCAAGTATCTACAGCAAATTGAAAGCTGAAATCTTGGCACGACTGGGTGTAACCTCTGCAGTACGTGCCCAAAGGTTCCACTCATGGTCATATTCTTCAGACAAAGCCGCACGTTCCCAAATGTTTGACCTCATACACCTTGCACGGAAATGGTTACAACCTGAAATCCATTCAGCTAGCCACATTGTGGAAACCTTAGTAATGGACCGGTTTTTGCGTGGTTTACCAGCTTCCCTGCGTCGCTGGGTCAGCCAAAGTGACCCCCATACAGCTGACCAACTGATTGCCTTGGTGGAAAGATATGCGGCTGCAGGAGAACTGCTATGTCCTACTTCACAGGCAAACCCTCGCAATCCTAAGCCCCAAGATTCTGCAAGACCGGGTAAGACTGTTCAAGGTTTAAGGGGGGCATCCAGGTCTAATAGGCCTGGGAACGGAACTAATTGGTGGTCAGACTGTACTGTCAAATGTTTCAAGTGCAAAGAGGATGGTCATATGGCCAAAGACTGTCCATTTAAGGATGAACCTATGGAATGCAATATGGGCAAAAATGAGGGAACACGTTCATTTTTGCTCAGTTGTTATGGTATTGTTAACAATGACTATGATAATAACGCTCATAAATGCTGTGTAACTGTGAATGGAAAAATGTCTAAAGCATTACTTGATTCAGGTAGTATGGTTACGTTGGTAGCAGAGTCTATAATACCTTGTGTAAAACCTGATCATGGACAGAAAATAGGCATTATCTGTGTTCATGGTGATAAAAAGGAATACCCCACTGCGGAAGTAAATATTGGAACCCAGTATGGGAATTTAAAGTACCGAGTGGGTGTAGTACCTAGATTAGCCCATGAGGTAGTGATCGGTAGAGACTTTCCTCATTTTCTAAAATTATGGGCAGCTTTACAAAAGACAGATCAAAATTTATCAGAAATGAGTCAGTCTGTCGAGGATAATGTGTTCCCTTTTTCCGATATTGACTTGGGTTTTGACCACTGTGACGGAAAAATAAGGAAAAAGAAAAAATACTGCCCTAAACCAGTATTAATAGGAGATAACCCAGCTCAAACTAGTGAGGAGCCTACTAATAATGCAGACAAGGATAAGGACTTAATTGATATTGGAATTAGTCCAGGTAACTTTAAAAGCGCTCAGTGGGAAGATCCCACTTTAGTGACAGCTAGAAATGATATTAAAGTTGTAAACGGGGTTGTCAGACAACCAGGAAGAAGAAAGCCTGAACAGTTGTATCATATAAATCTGTTAAAGCCATGGAAGGACAGGGAGGTCCTGGTTGCTTTAAAACCTTCAGAACCTCCTATAGTAGAGCCAGATGTGAACGTATCTAAGACTCTGTCTGTCCATCAAAAGCAAGAGGTCAGAGATTTCATCAGAAGAAATAGGGATGTTTTCTCGATAGTTCCAGGAAAGACTAAAGTGATTAAACATGACATAATAACCGAACCAGGGAAAAGAGTTAACCTCAAACCCTATAGAATTCCTGAGGCCCGGAGGGAGGTTATAAACTTAGAGGTTGAGAGCATGTTAAAACTTGGAGTCATTGAAGAATCCCAGAGTAACTGGAGTAGTCCTATTGTATTGGTGCCAAAACCTGATGGCACATGGAGGTTCTGCAATGACTACCGCAAGTTAAACGCCCTCTCAAAATTTGATGCTTACCCAATGCCAAGAGTTGATGAGTTAATAGAAAGACTGGGCAAAGCTCGTTATCTAACAACCTTGGATTTAACAAAGGGTTACTGGCAGGTCCCGCTCACTGAAAGAGCCAAAGAAAAGACAGCCTTTTCAACACCCAGTGGCCTGTTTCAGTACACTGTATTGCCATTTGGGTTACATGGGGCACCTGCCACATTCCAACGAATGATGGACAGAATTCTTAAACCTCATGTTCGTTATGCTGCAGCATACTTGGATGATGTCGTCATCCACAGTGCAGACTGGGAATCCCACCTCCCTAAAGTTCAAGCGGTACTTGATGCTATCCGCTCAGCAGGCTTAACTGCCAATCCTTCCAAGTGTACGATTGGTTTAGAGGAAGCTAAGTACTTAGGTTATTCTATTGGGAGGGGTTTGGTTAAACCACAGGAAGCCATACAAAAATGGCCACAGCCCCTTACAAAGAAACAAGTAAAGGCATTTTTGGGTTTAATTGGATATTATAGGCGGTTCATTCCAGATTTTGCTACCATTGCTGCACCCCTGACAGACCTTATTAAAGCAAAATCCCCAGTCATAGTTAAATGGTGCCCTGAGGCAGAAAAGGCTTTTAAGAGTCTGAAGGAAGCTATCTGTAGCCATCCTGTCTTAGTGACCCCAGATTTTTCCAGGGATTTTATAGTTCAGACAGATGCTTCTGATGTGGGCTTGGGGGCTGTTCTTTCACAGGAATACCAGGGTGAAGAACACCCTGTTTTCTTTTTGAGCAGAAAGTTAAACCCACATGAGAAGAACTACTCTATTGTTGAAAAAGAGTGTCTTGCTATTAAGTGGGCATTAGACTCTCTTAAATACTACCTACTAGGCAGAAGGTTTCGATTGATAACGGACCATGCTCCTCTGACGTGGATGTATCAGAACAGGGAAAGTAACTCCAGAGTAACCAGATGGTTTTTGAGTTTGCAATCTTTTAAGTTCACTGTGGAACACAGGGCTAGTCTGCAACAAGGTAATGCTGATGGGCTTTCGAGGGTACACTCCCTGATTTCCATGGTCGCTCAAACCCTTGGGTATGAGCTGGGGGGGAGGATATGTGAGAATAAAGGTGGAATAGTGGTTGATGGGAGATACATCAGACCTGATTTGCTAGACAGCAACCAGAGGATTTCTCAGTTAAATGCCCCAGGGAGAGATGTTACAGTTTGCAATATGCATAACTGATGCTCTGCAAAACATGGTATGGGTCCCTGGGGCGGAGTATTTGGAGAGCAGGGGGGGCCAATGCTCCAACAGCACTAGTTGCTGTATAACAGACCACAGCTTGGATCTGGTTTTTAAGAGTTAGCTAATTGGCACTCACCTGTAGCTACTCAATTAGCAGACAGGCCTTTAAAAGAAGAGAGCAGCCTGCTCCAAGGGGGAGAGGAAAAGACAGCTAGGAGAGGCTGCGCTTATTGCAAAGACATTGCTTTTGTTTGGGAAATTGGTAAGTGGGAAAGCCACCCAATTGCAGATAGCAAGTACTGTCTAGGAAGAGCTCAAGTAAGAGCAAGGGATTTTGTTTGTTTTGTTATTATTTAAAGTACCTGCTTTCAAACTGAATAAAGAAAGGAAAACTGAGCTGAAGGTGTCCTGGACTTTGTATACCCTAGAAGGCTGTGGTTACTGCAAGATCGGTGACAATCCTACCTGTAAAAGAAGTGGTTTGTCACAATATATATATATATATATATATATTTCTCTCAAAAACACACCAACGCCTAGACCTACAGCTAGAGCACATTCAAAGACTTACGGTTTTCGCAGTCTTTTAAACCAGTTTCCGCTGCATTGATTGGTGTTCTCCGCTTCCTATTGGTTAATTGACCTATGACAGCATTGCAACTTACAGCCTTGATTAAATATATGTCGCGCTTCATTGGATCGTATTCTCTGAAACGTTACAGGTGAAACCAGGGTATACGGGCTTGAGGCTTTGGCCCGTAACTTGATGCTTTGCACAATTGAATAGCTTTGGATTCGGAGATGAACAGGAGACTGCAGCACGTCCATAGACATACGGTCTACATCCCTCGAGATGCGGGCTAGTAATTGAATCAGGCTCTGTGTGTATGCTAGAAGTAACAGGTTTCAAATACTGATTTCTCCCAGATAATACTTGGCACTCCACTACAATGAAGAGAAATATACAAGACATCACACATTCTCTGTGTTAGATGATCAGGATACAATAAATATCAAATCATCTTAAACATTAGAGCTTTTTTATTGGCTTGTGACATAAAAAATGTAGACAGATTTTATCTTGGGATTGGGACCCCTGGTACACCAACATACATCCATATGTACACCACATTTACACCACACACACATAGATAACTCTAATCCCATGGAAGTAGTGCCCACCAATTAGAGTTAGATGTCATCTCCCTGGATTTCACAAGGGATAGATGGATATATCAATCCTCAAATCCAGGAACCTTAAATGTCCCTCTTGTTGGTGGAAGGCCTCATATATGTGACAAATAGATACAGCAAATACCAGATAGATATACATTAATTAAACATATAATTGAGACCACAGATATAGGTGTAGCCACTGCCACATATGCACATGCAGACACTGTAGGGATGGATTTGCAGTGTAGTGCTGATCGGGAACACCTCTCAGAGGCATATTAACAACTATTGCTGAGAGATGGTCAGTGATTGGTTAGTGTGAAACAATGCTCAGCAACTTATGTAGAATATGTATATGCACGAGCTTCAGAGGCCAGATTGCAGCATGCGTCAAGTTATTGTTATCAGCCAGATATTGTTATTAGCTCATAATTAGAGATGTCATAAATAGTTTGCCGGCGGACTGTTCCCGGCAAACATAGCATGTTCTCGTTTGCGGCGAACTGCGAACATATGCGATATTTGACCCGCCCCCAATACTTTATCATTGAGCAAACTTTGACCCTGCATGTCACAGTCAGCAGACACATTCCAGCCAATCAGCAGCATACACTCCCTTCCAGAGCCTTCCATCTGAAGGACAGCAGCCATTTTGGAATCATAACTAACTTGCAGTCTTACTGAGAGGAGGTAGAGTGTAGGTGATATTGCATCAATAGGGAAAACCATAGCTAGGCAAGTTTATTCAGTGTCCAGTGCAGTGCTGAAGGACTCTTGTGCATTATTATTATTATTATTATTACTACTATATAATGTGTAGATGTACCAGCTGGGCATGCTCTTGTGCATTATTATTATTATTATTATTATTATTATTATTATTATTATATAATGTGTAGATGTACCAGCTGGGCATGCTCTTGTGCATTATTATTATTATTATTATTATTATTAGTAGTAGTAGTAGTAAAATACTACTACTAATAATAATAATGCACAAGAGCATGCCCAGCCAGTACATCTACACATTATATAGTAATAATAATAATAATAATATACAAGAGCATGCCCAGCTGCTACATCTACACATTATATAGTAATAATAATAATAATAATAATAATGCACAAGAGCATGCCCAGCTGATACATGTACACATTATATAGTAATAATAATAATAATAATAATAATGCACAAGATCATGCCCAGCGGTACATCTACACATTATATAGTAATAATAATAATAATAATAATAATAATAATAATAATAATGCACAAGAGCATGCCCAGCCGGTTCATCTACACATTATATAGTAATAATAATAATAATGCACAAGAGCAAGCCCAGCCGGTACATCTACACATTATATAGTAATAATAATAATAATAATAATAAAGCACAAGACCTCCCCTGTGTCTCCCCCCCCACTCCCTCCCATGTGTCTCTCTCCCCCCTCTCCCTTGTGTCTCCCCCCCCCCACTCCCTCCCATGTGTCTCTCTCCCCCCCCACTCCCTCCCATGTGTCTCTCTCCCCCCTCTCCCCTGTGTTTCTCCCACCCTTCCCTGTGTCTCTACCCCCTCTCCCTTCCCCAGTGTTTCTTTCCCCCCTCTCCTGTGTCTTTTCCCCCTTCCCTCTTCCCTGTGTCACTCCCCCCTCCCCTGTGTCTCTACCCCCTCTCCCTTCTAGTGATTCTTTCCCCCCTCCCCTGTGTCTTTCCCCCCTTCCCTCTCCCCTGTGTCTCTCCCCCCTTCTCTGTGTCTCTTCCTCCTTCTCCCCGGTGTCTCTACCCCCTCTCACCTGTGTCTCTACACCCCTCTCCCTTCGCCTCTATTTCTTCCCCCCTCCTCTGTGTCTTTACCCCCTTTCCTCTCCCCGTTGTCTCCTCACCACTCCCTCCCATTAGTCTCTTCCCCCCTCTCCCCTGTGTCTCTACCCCCCACTCTCTCCTGTGTCTCTCCCCCCTCCCATGTGTCTCTTCCCCTCACCTCTCCCCTACCCTGTTTCTCTTCCCCCCTCTGCCCTGTGTCTTCCTCCCCCTCTCCACTGTGTCTTCCTCCCCCTCTCCCCTCTCCTGTGTTTCCTCCCCCTCTCCCCTCCCCTGTTAGCTTCTATACGCATACATACATACGATAAGAAATCGGGGGGGGGGGGGGTTACCCCTTACCCCCCCCCAGTTCCAACACCCATGTGTACTGTATAATATTGTATTGCATTATGTTATATTATATCACTAGCGACTTGCCTGGCACAAATGACGGGGCAATAAAGTTTGAAGCCATGGCAATGCTGTTTGCCACACAATGTGATGCTTTTTGTACTCTGAGGACCTTCGGCGCTCATTGTGAGCCTCTTCCCTCGTGTCCTTCATGTTTCGTGCTTTGCAACGATCAATCTTCGGCGCTCATCGCAAAGACAGATATATAAGTACAGTGTTAAATATATAATTTTTTTGTGCAGTGTAAATAAAAAAATGTATTCAGGTCTCAGAGCATAATAAAGGGATTTAGATTTGTAACTGCTTTGAGAGTGTTTATCGCTGGCAGCCAATGAGCAGTAATCCAGATATATAACTGCAGAATAAAAAGTAAAACATTTTAGTGTAGTGTAAAGTCTACATTTTTATTTTCCATTACTAATTAATACTTATTAAATGAATGCACGATAATAACTATTGTGAATGAACAAATGTATTAGGAAGTGCGAAGTGTTAATGTATGTAAAGTAACGGCAGTGTAAAATATGCTATTAAGCATATTTTTTTTTATATATATATTTTTTAATAATAATGAATTAATTAATTACTAAAATACTTTACCTATTTGTAATTAATATATCCAGTGATCAATATCCTGAAGAGCTAACAATCAGTTTTGATTTTCCTGCAGCTTACAGTGTACATTTGGACTGTTGGTGACCTGAGGTGTAAGTGTCAGCAATGTGCGCAGCGCACGAGGGGAAACCGCTTGAATAGTCATGTAACGCGCCATTTTAGATTTGTAATGTTATTAGTTGCAAGTTAGTGTTGTAAAATGGCGGCGATTGTGTATGTGTTACGCGGCTCGCCAGCAGTTTCCATTATTTCTAATAGTGTATTTTGTACCTCGTCTGTTCCTAGGTAAAAGTCGTACATGGCTGGCAATGTTTTGCGCGGTTTGGGGTCGTGTAGCCTCGTTTTCATTTTTTCCGGACGCCATTTTTTTTGTCGCTTAGCCGATTTACAAGTACCAACTGGGGAAGACGTTGCAGATATCACATATATAGTTGTGAGCAGGCGGGTTGTTGCTAACGCTGCGGGCTTGCGAAGCGAGGGCCAGAGTTGCTGGCAAGGAGCGCCGAAGGCTCTCACGTCGGCTGCAATGAGCAGCAGGCGGGACTTACACCATCAAATTTACGGACTTACCATCCAAAAATACGGGACTTAGAATTCACTGCGCGCCTCACAACGAGCGCCACCGCTGCTCATAGCACACAAAGCATTGCAATAAGCGCAAAAAACACATCACCGCCGACCAAAGAATAATAACAAAAGCGCCTATCAGAAAAAAAATACAACCAACAGCCTCGCAATGAGCGCCGAAGGATCTCCGACCGCCAACAAAATGAATGTCTCGTCCAAACACCATTACCTGCCTTACAATCTTATTGCCGCCATTTTTTGACGGGCAAGTCGCTAGTAAATATATAAAGATCAAGATAATAAAAGTATCAGGAAATGTAACACAAAGATGCACGCGCGTCTGAATAATACGACAAATACGGATTTTTGTCATAAATGATATGATCGCAGTATTGGGTCATAAACCCTAAACACTGGAATCTGTTACATACAATTTACTGATGATGTCATTAATGGGCTTCAAGGGGGGGGGATCTCTTTTCATACTTTTTGAGCGGTGCAAATCCAACATACGCAGAGCGGAAACGCCACATCTGTGGGACACTCACAAAGGGGTTCACTTTGGGAGAAAAAAACAAACAAATATGAAATATTTAATAATCATATTTTGATGTTACCAACAGATAAGGAAACAAAACTGAGGTTATTATATCTAAAAGTAGCAAGCCTGGAAGTACTGGGAGTAATAATACTGCAGCAGGAGGTCAGGACTAATGTCACCTATAGACCCCCAGACAGATAAAGGTCAGTACTAATGTCACTCTATAGACACCCAGTCAAATAAAGGTCAGTACTAATGTCCCTCTATAGACACCCAGTCAGATAAAGGTCATTACTAATGTCCCTCTATAGACACCCAGTCAGATAAAGGTCAGTACTAATGTCCCTCTATAGACCCCCAGTCATATAAAGGTCAGTACTAATGTCACTCTATAGACCCCCAGTCAGATAAAGTTTTGAAATGTTTCTTGGATAGCATTGGGGCTAAAGGAGGTTTGGCCATCAGGTAGTCTAAAGATACCGTATATTATGTCCTCTCTTGGGGGGTAAAGACACTAATAATTCCTCCAATAAAATTCTGTTTTTTTATGTGGGCAAGGTCCCTGGTTAGCCCATTGGGTTATCTGTTAAAAAGAGTGGTGCAGAGACTGTGGGGGCTGTTAGCCTCCTTGTCCCCCTGTGGCCATTTAGAATCCCTGCTGCTGCATGTTTCAGCTTTATTAAGGTGTAATTGTACAGCGTTTGACTAAAGTAGCTACCTGTGCTGGGTCAGTTTGGCTTAATTGCGGGGCCCTTTTCCTGCCAAGATGGCGACCATCAGTCCATGGGCCTCTATGTCCCCTTCACTACCTTTGTCCCCGCTTGTATGCTTATTTGGGATGGCCCCCCTTTATATCTCCGGCCCATGGCCTTCTCAGGTCCCCCCCTCAATCTCTGAGTGTGGGTATGCGGGCTGGGGCGTTGAATCAGGCCTACCTTCTTCTCTGCTCGCTGCAAGATCAACAACACCTAATTTTTCAGGCATGTGTACATGCCTAATTTTTCTGGCCTCTGGTGTTGCACTGTGCCTTCAACAACTAAACCCCCAAAAAAGGCACATAACAGGGATTAAACTGATAGGAGTAGTACTACTTAACACACCACTCATATCTGGTGTAACAGTAGTGTACATTTAAAACAAAAAACATTTTTTCTACTGTAATAGATTGTATAGCAGTTAGTTGTCTGCAAGCGTGTGTGTCAGACCTACAGCGTCTACTCTGCCAACTTCTGCAAGTGCACAGTGCCACTCATATCTGTTGTCACAGTAGCTTGGACGCATAGTACTAATCTGTCAAAACCGGTAATGATGAATGAGGTCTAGAGTAGCCTGGTTCCCTTATCCTCTACAGGTTGAGACCTAATGTTTGGGTGACTCCAGACCAACACATGAGTACAAGCAGCACACACACTCAAAGCCACCATCCTCCTCCTGGTCCAGCATCATCAGCCACATCAACAACTGCTGTCCTCCTTGCCCCCTCTCAACCATCCGCCACTGCGTCTCTCGCTTTGAGCAGTTCCTTTCTTATCTGCCCATAGTCAGGTGCCTGTAAAGGACATGTTTGAGCGTAAGAAGCTAATTTCTCAAAGTGCCCCAAAATTGAAGTGATACGACCAACAAAGCATCTTTTTCCATCTCCCGGTTCTAAAAATCCAGGCCTTATACACGCCCCCTGTTATGTGCTGTAAAAGGTTTTAAACTGATAAGAGTAGTACTACTTAACAAACCTTATAATAATGCAGAGAGAGGCAACGCAGTGAGAGGAGTCTGAAGAAGAGGAGTCAGAGGAGGAAGGTGGCTTTGAGGAGGTGGAAGACCAAACACAGCAGGCATCCCAGGGGGCTTGTTGTCACCTTTCGGGGACCCTTGGTGTTGTACGTGGCTGGGTGGAGGAAGAGACCTTCAATGACATCAGTGAGGACAAGGAACGGGACACGGCTAGCTTGGTATCCAACCTTGTGCAAATGGGGAGTTTGCGGTTGTGCAAATGGACTGTTTGTGGTTGTTTGCGGTGCGTTAAACGGGGAGTTTGGTCTGTCACTGTGAAGCGGGCCTAACCCTTACACTACCTGATCGATACAACATCATACCTGATGTTTTAAAGCACGTTATTCCAAACAATTTAGGAATGTTAGGTAATTTATGCCCTTTATGCCTTAAAACCAGACTCTGCATCAACTATGTAATTTTCCGTGGGAGTTTTGCCATGGATCCCCCTCCGGCATGCCACAGTCCAGGTGTTAGTCCTGTTGAAACAACTTTCCCATCACTATTGTGGCCAGAAACAGTCCCTGTGGGTTTTAAAATTCGCCTGCCCATTGAAGTCTATGCTGGTTCGAAAAACATTTGCGGCGGTTCGCGTTCGCGCTTCGCGAACCGAAAATGTTTCATGTTCGCGACATCACTACTCATAATATAAAGTAATGACGACATGCAGCAAAGGATAGCTTCAAACATTAGCAAATAAGTGAACCATCCATGTGTAGCATTATTGCATGTCAGATAGATAGGAACACACATCAATCGAATGATCATACAATCAGTGGAGAAGCTAGAAGTTTTGCCGCCCGGGCTATTGTATATCAGTTTTCTATGTGTGTGGAGTTCATGTGTGTGCATATGAGGATGTGAGGGTGCATATGATACTCACTTTGCAGGGTTTCCTGAAGGCCAGTGTCCAACTGTCCTAAAGGCCCACTACTGCTGCTGGCTCCAATGACTCCTTGATAGTCCTCTCGCATCCACAGTAGGTGATGTTGGGTGGTGGGCCAGTCCCACGGGCTGCTCTGGCCTCCACTGTCATGTTCTTTTTCGCTTTCATCTGGTAGTCATCATATCAGTGTTTAACTTACCTGACATCACGGTTTGCAACCTCTAATGATGCAACAGCTGCAGTCACCTCATTCCAGGCACATGTGTCCCACCATGGATGATGCTACGGCGGGCTTGGACTTCCCTGTGGAGGGTTTTTGTCTCCTCTGGGCTATAATTGTGGACCCTGTGCTTTGTCACAATCTCTTGCCCTGCCAACTGTGTCTGGGGTTCCTGGCCTCCCTGTTCTCTCCCTGGGGCCTGCCCCTCATCCCCACTACCCCACCCCTTCAGATCAGACCTCTGACCCTCTGCTCCTACACCTTGCGTGCCTACATCTGGGGTCACATTCATCCGACTCTCCTCCACCTATACCTCCCCTCCCTGACCTGCTTACTCATCTCTCTCTCTCCTTCTCTCTATACATCTATCTCTCCTCCTCTCCTGAATTTCCTCCTCTCCTCACTCTCCTCCTCCTCCGGTATTTCTCTCTCTCGCACTCTCTATTTCTCTCTCTAACTCTCTCTCTATATCTCTCTAACACTCTCTATTTATCTCTCTAGCACTCTCACTAGCTCTTTCTAACATTATTTCTCTCTCTAGCACTCTCACTCGCTCTCTCTAACACTCTCTATTTCTCTCTCTAGCACTCTCTATCTCTCTCTCTAACACACTCTCTCTCAGTCTCTGTCTCTCTCTCTCTCTCTCTCTCTCTCTATATATATATATATATATATATATATATTTTATACATATATATATATATATATATATATATATATATACATATATATATATACATATATATATATATATATATATAATATATATATATATATATATATATATATATATATATATATATACATATATATATATATATATATATATACATATATATATATATATATATATA